>JBBYHK010056603.1:0-47886 GCA_038382065.1 Adansonia grandidieri | reverse complement strand
CTTATCAAAGTGCATAACACTTTCTTTGTCTAGGCCATTAGTAAAATTAGCATCCCCATTCATGTTATGTGCCATCCTCTTTGTATGTTTGTTGTCAAAATGCATGTTTGATGGCTGATAAAAACTGATTTTCAAAAACCCCAAGCCAAGCATGTTAACCTTAACCAATGAGGATTAGCATAGACTTAGCATTTTCCTTAAAGCTAGCAAAATATCTTGGAGAAAATTAAGTTTTTCAGATCTGGAATCTCGATTAAACAAGCTTAAATCTTTTGATTTTGAAATGAAAATGGTCTTACAATTATTCCTTAAATGCTTGTGCCTTTTTCTTGAGTCAAAACCTTGACTGGTATGACCAACGGGCTGTTTCATCACCCCAAACTACTCTGGAGCTGTGCAAATGAGCTTGTGATGCTCATGCCACTCTTTCCCTTCAGTCATAAATATTCGAATGTCAATGACTCGAGTTTGGACCCATAGACATAAAAAATAAGAGATATCCCCTACTTTGCTTTGTCCCCTGCTGGCAGGACAACTGTTACAAATTGAAAAATCACTTTAAAATCCTAAATGATTTTTCAAGAATTTTTTGATATTTTTCTATCAAAACAAGTTGAATTATCTTTAAAACGATGTCTTATTCACCCCTGGATCATTCCGGATGAGAGATTATAATTTTTCAAGTCTAAACTATTTTTAACCTTTAGAATCTGAACATGTATTTTGGTTGGGCCATTCAGGCCCACTAAATAATTTTTCCAAACATTTTCCTAAAAGGTTCATGAAATTCCCTTTTCAGAAAGGTATTGTTTGCAATTTTTTGATACCAAATGAGTTCGGGGTGATTTTTCAAATTTTGACACACCTTGTCCCTCATATGCTCTGCCAGCAGCACTATTAATCCGAACTTGAAAATTTATTCCCCTAGAAAGTGACTTTTTGGGGTAGTGGGAATATTTTTAGGATAACCTTCATCGAGTTACCTTTCTAACAGTGTCTTGTCCACCCTCTAAAGCCTTCAAACCAATTTAGAATAAATTCAGGAAGTAAGATAGCGCGATGCTGTCCTTTATATTTGGTTATGGTCAAAATTAAGTTGTTTTCTCGAGTTTCGTCTCGAGACATTTAAATGTCACCGTATCAACCCGATTAGACTTGAGAACATGCTTTGACCTCCCATAGGCTCGTCTCAAGGCAAAACACATTTTACATCTTTACCATCCTCATTCATAATAATTTCTCTTACCAAAAAATCGTCAAAACTCTCACACATTTCCTAAATCACAAAGTTTTGTCGACTTAAGTTTTCCAACACAACTTTTTTAAAGAGTGTCAGACGTGTCATTTCCGGGGATACTCCAACCCTGACCTTCTAAGGGATACTCCAACCCCTCTTTTCAAAATTGTCAAGATTTAAAAATCTTCTTTTGTCAAAATGATTTGTCGTCTACAGGGATACTCTAACCCCACCTTTCCGAGGGGATACTCCAATCCCACTTTTCAAAATTGTCAAGATTTAAAAATCTTTCTTTATCAAAATTATTTATCGTCTACGGGGATACTCTAACCCTACCTTTCCAAAGGGATACTCTAACCCTGTCTTTCACACTACAACTAATTTTCTCCTTCTTGGACTTTCATGAATGTGTCAAACAAACCTTGTTTAATCAAGAAACCTAGATGCATCTTGAAAATTGTTGATTCGGTTATTCCTAGAAAATCGATGCCAATAGCGAGATAAATTCCAATAGTTTACCCATTTTCTTTATCATTGCATTGAATGATCCGTGTTATGATATTTCATTTATTGCCTTACTAACATGATTTCTTTGTGATGATTATTTGCATTCATGTTTTCAAAATATTTCCAAATAAAATTAAAGGTAATGTTCTGCATGGGTATCTCTTCAGTGCCCAAAGTGGAACATTCCATTTTCAAAGTAAAATCCATAGGTTATTTTTATCAAAAATCTTTATATTCCCCATTTCTCCTGAGCGTATATGAGATTAAATCTTTTTCATCAAAACCTGGATTATTTCTACAAGATTCATGCATTAAAAGGCGTTATATCAAAATAATGACAAGTTAAGATTGAAAGAATCAAAATCGAGAAAGACATAGCTAGTACGATACCAATTTCGAGCATCACAAAGAGGTTCATACCTCATCGTGCGTAACCAACTCACGAACCTAAATGATGAATCTTTGTATTATGTAGATCTTGGGATCGATGTTTTGAGTTTCATAACTCAAAACACAGGTTTTAATAGGCATCCGATCATGCCTAGCCTTCAATGATCGGTGGCGACTCCAAGCATTGGCCATTTCGTGATGGTCATTCGAGACTAATAAGATGAGTGATTCGTCTTACAATCCCTTTCACTGTACCACAAGTCGAGAATTCGTACATTCTTATTCTCATCACATCGCCAAAGAATAGTCTCAATCAAGAAGACATTTCCAAGTCAGAAAAATATTTTAAGTCGTACGCACTCATAGATCAACAAGGATCCACCCCGGGGTATGTTGCAACACTTATCATACTAAAGAGGACGTAAAGTTCCTACAAACAACATGGTGGTTTATTTCTCAGTTAAAGGAGGGTACACTTGGCAAGTCACGTCTCTCCACTTTTGAGCATTTTTTTTAAAAGACTCCATAAAATTTTTTCCATATTTTGAAGGTTTAATCTATCAGGAACCTATTCAGCCATGTGCTTGTATAGTTGTAAAAATGCATTGGCTAGATCCAACCAGTATTGGATCTAATTATAGGTCAACCTATAATACCAATTTAACATTAACCTAGTTAAGCTTTCCTGGAAACAGTGAATGAGAAGTTTGTCATCATGTGAATAGCATGCTATTTTTTGGATAAATATCTTGATATGAGTTTATGGGGAAGTGGTGCCTTTATATTTCTTGAACTTGAGCATTTTAAATTTTGGTGAAAAGACCAAATCAGGAACCAAACTCAAATCTTCAACATCCACGTTGGTATAAAGTTTATCTTTCTCTATGCTTTGAGTCTCTTCTCCAAAAGCTATAGCTTTTCTTTCTAGATTTTTGTTTCAGTTCTACCTTTTTGCTTTTGTTTTTCTTCTTCTTCTGTAGTGGAAGTTATAAACTCCTGTCATGCAAGGGCAGCTCTTGTATCTACTCTTTGAGAGAAAGCATTAAGGTTAATAACAATTACTTGAGGTCGTGTAGCTTTGGGGATATTTGGTTGCGTATTTGGCATGTTTGGAGTTTGAGTTTCTTGAGTATTAGCTATTTATGTCTCAGACTACATCTTTCTGGATGTCTTGGCAAGAACAACAGTGATACCTTTAGGCTAACGCATTAACTCGCTTGCCATGAATAACTCCATCAATCTTGTTATTTGAGCTTGCATTTCCTCCTGCCTCTTGATCATAATCTCCTGAGACTGTTGTTGGTTTTCTTTGAGCCTTTCTAGTGTTGCTAACTAGTCCTCAGCCATTTTATTTGCTCTAGATCTAGTGTAATAGTGGTGAGTAAATTGCCATTCAGTGGAATCATCTTGATTTGCAATGTTTAAATATTTTATTAAATTATAAATTTATTAATAAATGTATGAAAATGTATGTATATGTGTATGATATATGTATGATGTGAATGTATAAATGCACTTGTAGGAATGCTTGCTTTAACTAAAAATTCTTAACTTAGAACTTTCCCATTAACTTTTTGACAAATTACATATTCACATTGTTAATCATGTTGGGATTACATCCAAGAAAATTTCTAACTTCATCATATTTTTTCTGAGCCTCATCCAAAAACTGAAGTACAACATGCCTCGTATTGTCCTATAGGATTAATTTGCATCTGTAATTCTCTAATCCTTTCCACCATTTTCCTTGCTTGGATGACAACTAAGTGGATCTATTTTGTAAGATGATTCATATACATTTTTTGGCCAAAAGAGTTAGCTGCCCATTGTCTACCATCATAAATGTTGCACATCCAATTTTCAGAGATAAAAAATAGCTAAAATTTTATTAAAAATAGTAAATTTTTTATCCAAAAGTAAGAAAAATAGGTGAAAAAAAGAATTGAATTGGTTTGAAAACCAATTTTACTGCTCATCATATTATTAAAATATTAAAAATATTGATTATATGTATTTCTATAATTAAGTTTGACATTTTTTAAAATTATTTAGTAATAGTTCTTATTGAGTTGGTTCAATCTAAATTTGTGAAAACCATATCTAAAACTTGACTTGTATGGATCGAACCTATCAAACCTAAAAGATATCCCAGCAAAGTCAAATAAAATGCTTGCCTTTAGTACTATTACCAACATCTTCATTTACCAATATCTCCAAAATTTATATATACATATATATATGTATATATTAAATGAGTGGACATCTAATTATTCAATGATAAAAAATAGTTAAAATTTGATATTAAAAATTAAGAGAAAATAGGTTAAAGGAAAAAGTGAATAGGTTTGAAAGTTCATTTCATTGTCCAAAACATTATTAACATATCAAAATATTAATTTTATATAATTTTAAAATTAAATTTAAATATAATTTTTATTATTAAGTAATAATTTTTGTAGAGCTAGTTTAGTCTAAATTTTAGAAAACTTGTGCAGACCGACCCATTTGGACTGAACCAATATCCTAGCTTAATCCAATAAAATGCTTATCTTTTATATTATCATTTATATTTGCCATTTTTCGAGATTACCAAAAATTCTATATATATATATATATATATATATATATATTCAATGAGAAAATCCATTTTCAATAACAAAAAATAGTAAATCTTTTTAATCAAAAAATAAAAAGAATAGGTGAAAAAATTGAATTGGTCTGAAATGTTGTTTTACTATTCAGAGCATTATTAAAATATTAAAAATATTAATTCTATATATTTTTTTAATTAAATTTGAATAAAGTTTTTAATTATCTAGATGATTTGATCCAAATTTGTGAAAAACTTTATCTAAAACCTGACCCGAATTGTTTTAACCTATCAGACATCAAAAACAACATAGCCAAGTCAAATAAAATCCTTACCTTTTATATTATTTTTAATATCTGTGATTTCCTGATATTTCCAAAATTTTCATACGTATGTACACACACACATATATATATATATATATTAAATGATTGGACATCTACTTTTTCAGTGATAAAAGATAGTTAAAATTTTATTTAAAAAATTAAGAAAAAATGGGTTATAGGAAGAAGTGAATCAATTTGAAAGTTCATTTCACAATTCATAACATTATTAAAATATTAAGTTTATATATTTTTAAAATTAAACTTAAAAATTAAATTTTATTATTGAGTAATAATTCCTATGTGTCGCAACGTGGCCCAGATGGGAATCCTAACCAAACTTGACTTAAATGGCCTTCGCTCATATATTTATCGCTATTTTATATTCTCTTATTTCTATAGGCCATATCATTATCGATATTTTCTTATTTTGGGGACTGGGTGATCGAGATGAATTGCTCACTCGACCTAACCCTAAATAGTCATTACAAAAAGACTATTTATTTGGAGTCACCACCGATCTATTTGGGCTAGGTGAGATTGGTCACCTATCAGAGTTTATATTTTGAGGGTTACAAAACCCTAGAATACTAACTCTGAGGCCCGCGATCATACCAAAGATCATATAAAAGGTTCGAGAGTCGGTTACAATCACAAGTAAGGATCAACCCTCTCGTGATGCCCAAAAATCGGTACCTTATTACTTACATGTCAACTTGAATTTTAATTTTTATTCGGTTTCAATGTATGGCATTTAATTATAAATTCCCAAATTAATAATTAATGAAACAAATTTATTATTCCATGTTATGAAGATTTAGTTTTAAAATTTTGGAAGTCAAAATCTCTTACGTATTGCATTGGAGGAACGCTGGAACACAAAAGCTTTTTATCGTTCTCCTTTGTATCCCAATAGAAAACCAAAGGAATACGAAAGGTTTTATTTTATTTTTGAAATTTATAAAAATCTTGATTTTTATTTTGAAAATGATATCTCGTTATTAAAATAATTCTTAGAACCTCTCTTCTATTTCAGGAGAAATTTTACGTATTATTCTAACTTAGAGACATTGCCTTAATTTTCTAAAAAGAAAATTTTATCTTTATTGAAAATGTTTATAGAACATCCTAGGATCGATAACAATATGAAATTATGAACCTATTCCTAATGTGTACCTTTGACATGAAAATATCCTAGTAATCACATAGGACTTGGTTCAATGTAAAATTACCAAAATATCCCTAGGATATACCTTTGATATAAAAATATCCTAGTAACCCTAAAAGACACAAAAATGATTATCGAAGGTTGAACCTATCCTAAATGCTCATCTTTGACATAAAAGCATCCTGATGACTACCTAGGACTTGGTTCTAACGAAATTAGTAAAATGTCGCTAAGACCTTTGATGTGAAAGTATCCCAGTGACCTTAAAGCACATGAAAATGATCATGGAAGGTTGAACTTATCCTAAATGCACATCTTGGGCATAAAAGCACCCCAATGACTATAAGGACTCAATTCTATCAAAATTACCAAAATATCCCTATATTATACAGTCGACATAAAAGTATCTCAATAACCTTAAAAGACATGAAAATGATTAAGGAAGGTTGAACCTATCCTAAATGCACACCTGTAGCATAAAAGAATCCCGATGACTACCTAGGACTCGATTGTAGTGAAATTACCAAAATGCCCATAGGGTATACCTTCGACTTGAAAGTATCCCAATAACCCTAAAGGATATTGAAATGATGATAAAATGATTTTTCTACCCTAAAGGTCAAAATTAACATGTCTAAACTAACTTAAAATGCAAAATTTACAATTAGGCCCTTAAACTTTTAAAAATTACATTTTGTACTCTATGAAAAACCAAGAGAATATGAAAGGTTTTGAAAATTCTTATATCTTTACAAAAGACCATAGGAATGATAAAAATATTTAAATATGATAAAAATGACCATGTTACCCATAAATACTAAAATTTGCTATGTAGTCCCTAAACTTTCTAATTTTGCACTTAGGTCCCTACATTAAAATACTAAAAAAATCATCAAACATATGAAAATAAACATGAAAAACACACCAAATATATTCATGAAGATTTGGCCAAACATTTTGGCCTTGAAACAAAATTTTTAATATTTTACAAAATAATCCCTAAACTTTTCTAATATTTACATTTAAGTCCCTAAAAAAAAGTACAAAATCTCGCCAAAAATCATTAAATCAAGTGAAAATTAACACAAAAAATGATGGCAAAAACATACATGGGGATTCAGCCAAGCACCCTTGGCCATAAAACAAATTTTTTATGTATTTTGCAATTTAGTCCCTAAACTTTCCTAAAATTACAAATTGATCTGAAAATGTTAAATCATCTAAAATATGTTAAAAAACACACAAAATCACTTTCCAAACAGCCCATGAAACTCTTAGCCAACCCAAAAATGGTACAAAAAATTATGTATTTTGCATCTTAGTCCCAAAACTTTCTAATATTAACAAAATAAGCTAAATAAAACTAAAACATCACAAAATCAACCCTAAACAATTCTGCCAACATGCTATTTCAGCAAGAAATACTTTTCTTCATCACATATTTTCATAAATATTAACATATATATGTTGCAATTTTTACCAGACATGAATAAGCATGAAAATATAAAAATAATGAACAAATCAACATAAAACAACATGAAAATATTAAGGAAAAATTATATAAACATGTATTCATGAAAATAATAATATATACATCAACAAACACAAATAATCTCAAAGAAAATCAAACTATTTCTAACAAAAATTAACAAAAACAACAAAAATAAAAAACTTTAATCATGGCCATCATACTTGGCTTTTCAACATGAATCAAATTTCATGAGCTCAAGTATTCATTTGGCTCATTAAAAAAGAAGATTCAAACAAAAAAAACAAAAATTAAGAATTTTACAAGAATTTTACCTCAGAACAGCTTGAAAATCTATGCATTTTAGTGTTTTTTTTTGTTTTTTTTTTCCTTTTTTCCTTAAGCCTCTCCCATGAAAACAAATCCTTAGGTTTGGCCAAGAGGATTTTGTGATCCTCTTGGCCAAAATTCCAAGAACAAGAAAGAAAAAAAACAATTTAATTTATTTGATTTATTATTTTTGTCATTATTAGCATAGAAAGACGAGACTTGCATTAATTTGACAAGCAATTAATGTCATTAAAAAATACTATCATGATTGCCTAGATAATACCATCTAATTGGTAATTAGAAACCAGCTAAATTGGTTAGGGATAAGTTGGAAATCAACAAGACTAGTTTCTATGAAACTAATAGAAAATAATTATAAATTAAAATAAAATTAAAATAATGATAATAAGTATAAAATAAAAAAATTAATAATTATAAACAAAACTTGGAAATGAAATAATAAAAAAACTAATTGAAACTTTAAAACTCATAAAATTATAAGAGAAATAAAAACCTCACCGGGAAATTGTCATATATGAAAAAAATGCAAAACTCATAATATAAATTGAATTTTTCAAAATTGATTTAATATGATTTAAAAAATAATAGTCGAAGAATTTTGAAAATCATAAACTTAAAAAAATCCTACAAAAAAAATTTGTGAGTAGAAAACTCCATATCTTAGTAACAGAAAAAATTCTAAAACTCATAAAATAAATGAAAATTTTCAAAACTGATTTAGTATGAATTAAATAATAATAATAATATTTAAAAAAATTAGAAACTCGAAAAAATCTCACCGAAAAAATTTACAAAGTATAAACCCATATCTTGGTAACATGAAAAAAAAAGTTCTAAAACTTATAAAATAAATTAAATTTTTTAAAACTAATTTAATATGGATTAAATAATAATATTTAAAGAATTTTAAAAATTATAAACTAAAAGAAATCTTCCCAAAAAAATTATGAAGTAGAAAACTTCATATTTTGTAAATGGGAAGAAACTGTAAAACTTATAAAATAAAACAAATTTTCAAAAAAAATAATTTAATAGTAATTAAATGCAAATTTTTAAACAATTTTGAAGTTAAAAACTTGAAAAAATTCTACAATAAAATTTTATAGATAAAGGAAATCTTGTATTTCAAAACCAAAAAAAATTTAAAAAATACATTAAAACTTATATAGAATTAATTAAATAAGATATATCATCTCAGATATTAATTTGCAAAATGGTAAAGATGAAAATCTAGAATTTCAAGTAATTTTACTAGGAAAAATTTTTCGAGTATAAAACTCGCAATACTGTAAAAAATTCTAAAATTAATTATAAAAATGGACAACTTGACACCTGGTGGTATAAAATGCTAATATAAATTTTCTTTGAATATTTTTAATTTTTTGGAATGTATATCAGCATAAATACCACACATGTATCGATAAAAATAAACGAAAGTTAATTTCCTAAATTTAACAAAAAATTCTCAAAAAAATTTTTAAAAATAAAAAATTTGACTGTGACATCATTTGCAGAGATAGATTTTCAACATTTGAAAAAAAACTATTAAAAATAATTTTTTCTTAAATATTCATCTTGTATATTTGAAACTAGAGATCAAAATATGACTTTTTTTGTCACGTGAATTTATGGGTATTTAACTATGAATAAAAAGGTTTTGGGAATGTTTGATTCATCTGGAAAAAAAATCATTCCCAATAATGGTTGCCATTAAGTTCTCAATCTTAGATATTTAAGATTATCAAAAAAAAAATAAAAGGGGACCCGGGCGAAATTTGGTGTCTACACTATAAAGTCAGTTTAGTCCAAATATGAAAAAACCATTTGTAAAGCTTAAACTCTATGGATCGAATCATTCAGACCGAATGAATATCCTAGTTTAATCCAATAAAATGCTTGCCCTTTATATTATTATTAATACTTGTCATTTGTTGAGATTACCAACAATTTTATATATATTAAATGATAAAAATCCACTTTGCTGGAATAAAAATAGAAAATCTTATTTTATTAAAAAGTAAGAAACATAGGTGAAAACATAATTGAATTGATCTGAAAGTTTATTTTACTATTCATAACATCACTAAAATATTAAAAATATTAATTTTATATACTTTATAATTAAATATAAATAAAATTTTTAATTATTAAGTAATAGTTTTTATCGAGCTAGTTCAATTCAAATTTGTGAAAGCTTCACCTAGAACTTTTCCTGTACAGATCCAACATATCAGATATGGAAAATAACATAGCTAATTCAAACAAAATGCTTGCCTTTTATATTTTTAATTAATGTTTGTCATTTGCTGATATTTCCAAAAATTTTAAATATGTATATTAAATGATTATAAATTCATCTTAGGGATAAAAACTAGCTAAATTTTTATAAAAATTAAGAAAAGAATAAGTGAAAAAAGAACAAAATTGGTCCAAAAGTCTATTTTACTATTCATAAAAATATTAAAATATTAATTATATATATTTATCTTTAAATTTAAATAAAATTTTAATTATTAAGTAATAATTCTTATCAAGCTAGTTCAATCCAAATTTGTGAAAGTCTTATCAAAAGCTTGACTTATACAGATCAAACCTATCAGACGTGAAAATAACCAGCTAAGTTAAACAAAATGCTTGCCTTTTATATTATTATTAATATCTATCATTAGCCGCTATTTCCGAAAATTTTATATATATTAAATAATTGGACATCCACTTTTTAAGAAATAAAAAATAGTTACAATTTTATTAAAAATAGTAACACCTTTTTATCAAAAAGTAAGAATAGGTGAAAAAAGAACAAAACTATCTAAAAGTCCCTTTCACTATTCATAACATTATTAAATTAAATATTTTATATATTTTTATAATTAAATTTGAATGAAAACTTTAATTATTTAGAAATAATTCTTATCGAGTTGGTTCGATCCAAACTTGTTCAAACCTCATCTAAAACCTGTTGCATAGCTTAAATCTACCAAACCTGAAAAATAACCTAGCTAAGTCAAATAAAACGCTTGCCTTTTATATTATTAATATCCATGATTTGCCAATATTTTCAAAAATTATATACATATTTATTAAATGGTTGGACATCAACCTTTTCAGTAATAAAAAATAGTTAAAATTTTATTTAAAAAATTAAAAAAAACTGGGTTAAAAGAAGAAATGAATTAGTTTGAAAGTTCATTTCATTGTTCATAACATTATTAAAATATTAATTTTATATATTTTTAAAATAAAATTTAAAAATTATATTTTATTATTAAGCAATAATTCTTGTGGAGCCTACTTCAGTCCAAATTTGAGAAAACAATATATAAAACTTGGCTTGTATGGATAGAACTATTCGGATCGAACGAATATCCTAGCTTAATCGAATAAATGCTTATCTTTTATATGATTATTAATATCTTTCATTCGTTGACATTATAAAGAATTATATATATATATATATCAAATGATAGGTATCCACATTGTCGGTAATAAAAAATAGTAAGTCTATTCATCAAAAAGTAAGAAAAATAGATTAAAAAAGAGCTGCATTTGTCCAAAAGTTCATTTCACAACTCACAAAATTATTAAAATATTAAAAATATTAATTTTTATATTTTTAATTAAATATGAACAAAATTTTTAATTATTAAGTAATAATAATTATTGAGCTAGTTCAATTCAAATTTGTGAAAGTCTTATCTAGAAGTTGGCTCATACAAATCGAACATATCAGACCTGAAAAATAACTTAGCTAAGTCAAATAAAATACTTGCCTTTTACATTATTATTAATATCTATTATTTGTCGACATTTCCAAACATTTTATATATGTATATTACATGATTGGACATCCACCTTTTTAGGGATAAAAATAGCTAAATTTTTATAAAAATTAAGAAAAAATGAATCGAATTGGTCTTAAAATCTGTTTCATTATTCATAACATTATTAAAATATTAAAAACATTAATTTTTATATATTTATCTTTAAATTCAAATAAAATTTTCAATTATTAAGTAATAATTCTTATTGAGCTAGTTCTATCCAAATTTGTGAAAATCTTATCTTAAACTTGACCCTTATAGATCGAAGCTATCAAATTTGAACAATAACACAGCTAAGCCAAATAAAATGCTTACCTTTTATATTATTATTAATATCTATCATTTGTCGATATTTCCAAAAATTTTATATATGTATATATATTAATTGATTGAACATCCACCTTTTCAAAGATAAAAATAGTAAAAATTTTATTAAAAATAGTAATTTTTTTGCAAAAGTAAGAAGAATAGGTGAAAAAATTGAATTATTTCGAAAGTTCGTTGCACAATTTGTAAAATTTTTAAATACTAAAATATTGATTTTATATATTTTTATAATTAAGTTTGAAAAACTTTTAATTATTTAGTAATAATTCTTATCGAGCTTGTTCAATCCTAATTTGTGAAAACCTTATCTAAAACCTGACTCGTACAGATCAAACCTATCAGACCTGAAAGATAACCTGGCAAAGTTAGATAAAATGCTTGCCTTGTATATTATTATTAATATCTGTCATTTGCTGATATTTCCAAAATTTATATATATGTATATAAATTGATTGGTCATCTTAAAATTTCATTTCAAAATTTAAGAAAAAATAGGTTAATGGAAGAAGTGAATCGATTCAAAAGTTTATTTCATAGTTTATAACATTATTAACATATTAAAATATTAATTCTACATATTTTTCAAATTAAAATTAAATATAATTTTTATTATTAAATAATAATTCTTGTGAAGCCGGTTTAGTCCAAATTTTAGAAATCCATATATAAAGCTCGACCTGTACGGATCAAACCATTTGGACCAAACGAATATCCTAGGTTAATCCAATAAAATGCTAGCCTTTTATATTATCATTAATATTTGTCATTTGTCGAGATTACCAAAAAATTTATATATATTCAATGATAAACAATCACTTTGTCGATAATAATAGTAGGTAAATTTTTTATAGGTAAAACAAGAATCGAATTGGTCCAAAAGTCTGTTTTATTATTCATAGCATTATTAAAATATTAAAAATATTAATTCTATATATGCTTATAATTGAATTTGAATAAAATTTTTAATTCTTTAGTAATAATTCTTGTCGAGCTAATTCAATCCAAATTTGTGAAAACCTTACCTAAAACATGACTCATATGGTTCGAATTTATCAGACCTGAAAAATAACCCAGGTAAGTCAAATAAAATGTTTGCCTTTTATATTATTATTAATATCTGTCATTTACCAATATTTCCAAATATTACATATATATATATCAAATGATTAGACATTTACTTTTTTAGTGATAAGGAATAGTTAAAATTTTGTTTAAAAAGTTAAGAAAAAAATAAGTTAAAGGAAAAAGTGAATTGGTTTGAAAGTTATTTCATAGTTCATAATATTATTAAAATATTAATTTTATATATTTTAAAATTAAATTTAAAAATAATTTTTAATTATTAAGTAATAATTCTTTTTCAGTTCAATCCAAATTTAAGAAAATCATATATAAAACTTCACCTATATGGACATAACTGTTCAGAACCACTGAATATCCTAGCTTTATCCAATAAAATCCTTGTTTTTATATTGTTATTATTATCTATCAATTTTTGAGATAACCAAAAATATTATATAAATATATTAAATGATAGCATCCACTTTGTGGTAACAAAAAATAGTAAATCATTTTATCAAAAGTAAGAAAAATAAGTGAAAAAGCTGAATTGGTCAGAAAGTTTATTTCACTATTCATAATATTGTTAAAATTTTAAAAATATTAATTTTATATATTTTCATAATTAAATGTGTATAAAATTTTTAATTATTAAGTAATAATTCTTATTGAGCCGGTTCAATCCAGATTTATGAAAACCTTATTTGAAATTTGACTTGTATGGGTCGAACATATCAGACCTAAAAACAGCTCGACTAAGTCAAATAAAATATTGCTTTTAATAATATGTGTCATTTGCTGATATTTTTAAAAAATTTATATAAATACATTAAATGATTAGACATACACCTTGTCAACGATAAAAAATAGCTAAAATTTTATAAAATTTAAAATAAAGGTGGAATAAAGAATAAAATTGGTTTGAAAGTCCATTTCAGTGTTCATAACATGATTAAAATATTAAAAATATTAATTATATATATTTATACTCAAATTTAAATAAAATTTTTATTTATTAAGTATTAATACTTATCGAGCTGGTTCAATCCAAATTTGTGAAAATCTTATTTAAAACTTGACCTTTACGGACCAAACCAATAAGACCTAAAAAGTAGTCCAATTAAGTCAAATAAAATACTTGCCTTTTATATTATTGTTAGTATCTGTCATATGTCAATATTTGCAAAAATTATATATATTAAATGATTAGGCATCCACTTTTTCAAAGATAAAAATTGCTAAAATTTTATTAAGAATAGTAAATCTTTTTTTTTATCAAAAAGTAAGAAAATATGTGAAAAAAAAGAACCTATTGGTCCAAAAATCTGTATCACTATTCATAACATTATTAAAATATTTAAAATATTAATTTAAAATATTTTTATAAATAAGTTTGAATTTATTTAATTATTTAGTAATAATTCTTATCGAGTTGGTTCAATTCAAATTTGTGAAGACCTTATCTAAAGCTTGACCCATACGAACCAAACCTCTTCGACCTAAAAGATAACCTAGTGAAGTCAAATAAAATGCTTACCTTTAATATTATTATTAATATCTATCAGTTGCTGATATTTCCAAAATTTATAGTACATATATTAAATGATTGGACATCCGCTTTTTTAGTGATAAAAATAGTTAAAATTTTGTTTAAAAAATTAAGAAAAATTAGGTAAAAGGAAGAAGTGAATTAGTTTGAAAGTTCATTTCACAGTTTATAACATTATTGACATATTAAAAGATTAAGTTCATATATTTTTAAAATTAAATTTAAATATAATTTTTTATTATTAAGTAGTAATTCTTGTGAAGTTGGTTCAGTCCAAATTTCATAAGACCATATATAAAGCTTGACCTATACAGACTTAATTGTTTGGACCAAATGAATATCCTTGCTTAATCCAATAAAATGCCTTGTCTTTTATATTATTATTATTATTATTATTAACTGTTATTTGTCGAAATTGCAAAACTTTTATATATATTAAATGATAAACATCAACAAAAAAAATAGTTAATCTTCTCTTATCAAAAAGTATGAAAAATTAGGTAAAAAAGAACTAATTAGTACAAATGTTCATTTCACTATTCAAAACAATATTAAAATTTTAAAACTATTTATTTTATGTATTTTTACAATAAAATATGAATGAAAATTTTAATTATTGAGTAATAATTCTTATCAAGCTGGTTCAATCCAATTTTATGAAAATCTTATCTTGAACTTGAGCTGCATGGATCGAACATATTAGACCAAAAAAAATAGCCCAGGGAAGTCAAATAAAATGCTTGCCTTTTATATTATTAGTAATATTTTTCATTTGCTAATATTTTCAAAAATTATATATATAAATACATTAAATGATTAGACATCCACTTTTTTTGTGATAAAAATAGTTAAAACTTTATTTAAAGAAACTAAGGAAACATAGGTTAAAGGAAGAAGTCAATCAATTTAAAAATTCATTTCACTGTTCATAAAATTATTAAAATATTAAAATATTAATTTTTTATATTTTTAAAATTAAATTTATATATAATTTTTTTGTTATTAAATAATAATTCTTATGAAGCTGGTTCAGTCCAAATTTGAGAAAACTATATATAAAACTTTACTAGTACAAACAGAACCATTTGAAGTGAATGAATATCCTAGCTTAATCCAATAAAATGCCTATCTTTATATTATTATTAATATTTGCCATTTGTCTAGACTACCAAAAATTTTATAGATATGAAATGATAAACATCCACTTTATCAGTGAAAAAAAAGTAAATCTTTTTATCAAAGAAAAATAGGAACAAAAGAACAAAAGAACATTAATAAAATATTAAAAATATTAATTTTATAAATTTTATGAATTTTATAATTAGTATGAAAAAATTTCAATTATTAAGTAATAATTCTTGTTGAACTAGTTTAATCCAAATTTGTGAAAACTTTATCTAGAACTTGACCGTACAAATTGAATTTAGCAAACTAGAAGGATAACCTATCTAAGTCAAATAAAATGCTTACCTTTTATACTATTATTATTATCTATAATTTGCTAATATTTCCAAAAAGTTTATATATATTTATATTAAATGCTTGGACATCAACCTTGTCAGCGAAAAAATAGCTGAATTTTTATAAAAATTAAGAAAAAATGGTGAAAAAAGAACCAAATTGGTTTGAAAGTCCATTTCACTGTTTGTAACATTATTAAAACATTAAAAATATTAATTTTATATATATTTACATTTAAATTTAAGTAAAATTTATAATTATTAAGTAATAGTTCTTATCAAGCTGGTTCAATCCAAATTGTTAAAATCTTATCTAAAACTTGATCTGTACAGACCGAACCTATTAGACTAGAAAAAATAAACCGGCTAAGTAAAATAAAATGCTTGCCTTTTATATTATTATTATGATTAATATCTGTTATTTCCTGATATTTCCAAAGTTTATATATATAATGATTGCAGATCCACTTTTTCAGAGATAGGAAATAGTTAGAATTTTATTAAAAATAGTTAAAATTGAAAAACAGGTCAAAAATCGAATTAGCCTGAAAGTCTGTTTTACTATTCATAACATTACTAAAAGTATTAATTTTATAATTTTATAACAAAATTTGAATAAATTTTTAGTCATTTAATAATAATTCTTATCGAGTTAGTTCAATCTAAATTTACGAAGACCTAATCTAAAACTTGATGTATACAGATCGAACCTATCAGACCTAAAAAATAACCTAAGTCAAATACAATGCTTGTCTTTTATATTATAATTAATATCTATCATTTACCAATATTTCAAAATTTTATATATATTTTAAATGATCGTACATTCACCCTTTTAGTGATAAAAATACTTAAAATTTTATTTTAAAAATTAAGGAAAATATAGGTTAAAGGAATAAGTGAATCTGTTTGAAAGTTCGCTTCATAATGTATAACATTACTTAAATGTTAAAATATTAATTTTATATATTTTTAAAATTAATTTTAAATATAATTTTTATAAGTAATAATTCTTTTGGAGCCAGTTCCATCTAAATTTGAGAGAACCATATATAAAGCTTGACCTATACAGATCTAATCATTTGGACCGAACAAATATCTTAGCTTAATCCAATAAAATGCCTGTCTTTGATTATTATTAATATTTGTCATTTGTTGAAAGTATCAAAAATTTTATATATATTAAATGATAAAAATCAACTTTGTTGGTACTAAAGAAAGTAAAATTTTTTTATCAAAAAGTAAAAAAAAATGGTGAAAAAAGAACCGAATTGGTCTGAGAGTTCCTTTCACTATTCATAAAATTATTAAAATATTAAAAATATTAATATTATACATTTTTATAATTAAATATGAAAAAAATTAATTATTAAATAATAACTCTTATCGAGTTAGTTTAATCCAAATTTATAAAAATCTTATCTAAAACTTGACTGGTACTGGTTGAACATATCAGACTAGAAAAATAACTCAACTAAGTCAAATAAAATTGTTGTTATTTAGATTATTATTAATATCTGTCATTTGCAGATATTTTCAAAATTTATATATTGTGAATGATTGGACATCCACTTTTCAAAAATAAAAAATTGATAAAATTTTATTAAAATTAGTAAATTTTAGTTATCAAAAAGTAAGAAAAATAGGTGAAAAAAGAATCAAATTGGTTCCAAAGTTCGTTTCACTATTCATGATATTTTTAAAATATTTAAAATATTAATTTTATATATTTTTATAATTAAATTTAAAAAATTTTAATTATTTAGTAATTATTCTTATAGAGCTAGTTCAATCCAAATTCGTGAGAACCTTATCTAAAACTTAACCTGTGCGGATCAAATCTATGAGACTTGAAAGATAACCAAGTGAAGTCAAATAAAATGCTTGCCTTTTATATTATTATTAATATCTATATTCTCAAAATTTATTTATATGTATACTAAATGATTGGAAATCCACTTTCAGTGATAAAAAATACTTAAAATTTTATGTAAAAATTAAGAAAAAATAGGTTTAAAGAAATAGTGAATTGGTTTGAAAGTTATTATATCTCATAACATTATTAATATATCAAAATATTAATTTCATATATTTTTAAAATTAAATTTAAATATAATTTTTTTATTAGTAACTAATAATTCTTGTGGAGCTAATTCAGTCAAATTTCAAAAAACTATATATAAAGCTTGACCTGTAAAAAATCATTCGGACCAAACGAATATCCTAGTTTAATCTAATAAAATGTTGATCTTTTATTTTATTATTAACATCTGTAATTTGTCGAGAATACCAAAAATTATATATATTAAACGATAAACATCAACTTTGTTGATAATAAAAAAATATAAATCTTTTTTTATCAAAAAGTAAGAAAACTTGGTGAAGAAAATAACTGGATTTGTCCAAAAGTCCATTTTACTATTCATAATATTATTAAAATATTAAAAATATTAATTTTATATATTTTTATAATTAAATATGAAAAAAATTTACTTATTAAGTAATAATTCTTATTGTGCTAATTCACTACAAATTTGTGAAAAGCTTTTCTAGAACTTGACTCATGCGGATCAAACATATCAAACCTGAAAAATAACCGAACTAAATCAAATAAAATACTTACCTTTTATATTATTAGTAAGATTTATCATTTACTGATATTTCCAAAAATTATATATATATATATATATATATACACATTAAATGATTGGACATCTACTTTTTTGTGTTAAAACTAGTTAAAAAATTTTATTTAAAGAATTAAAAAAATAGGCTAAAGAAAGAAGTGAATCGGTTCGAAAGTTAATTTCACAGTTCATAATATTATTAAATATCAAAATATTAATTATATATATTTTTAAAATTAATTTTTATTTAATTTTTTATTATTAAATAATAATTCTTGTGGAGCTGGTTTAATCCAAATTTAAGAAAACCATATATAAAGCTTGACCTATACAGACCGTACCATTTGGACTGAACTAATATCCTAGCCTAATCCAATAAAATGTCTATCTTTCATATTGTTATTAATATTTGTCATTCATAGAGATAACCAAAGATTTCATATATATATATATATATATTAAATGATAAACATCCACTTTGTTGGTAATAAAAATTAGTAAATTTTTTTATCAAAAATAAGAAAAATAGGAAAAAAGGAGCCAAATTGGTCTGAAAGCCTGTTTCAATATTTATAGCATTATTAAAATATTAAAAATATTAATTTTATATATTTTTATAATTAAGTATGAATAAAATTTTTAATTATTAGGTAATAACTTTTAGCAAGCTGGTTCGATCTAAGTTTGTGAAAAACCTTATCTAGAACTTAACCCAGACAAATTAAATGTAGCAAATCTGAGAAATAACCCAGCTAAGTCTAATAAAATGCTTGCCTTTTGTACTATTATTAATATCTGTCATTTGCCGATATTTCTAAAAATTATATATATTAAATGATTGGGCATTCACTTTTTTAGTGAAAAATAGCTAAATTCTTTTAAAATTAAGAAAAAATAGGTGAAAAAAAAACCAAATTGGTCCGTCCATTTCACTATTCATAACATTATTAAATATTTAAAATATTAATTATATATATATTTAAAATTAAATTTAAATAAAATTTTTAATTAGTAAGTAATAATTCTTGTTAAGCTAGTTCAATCCAAATTGTGAAAACCTTATCTGAAAGTTGACTTGTGCGGATCAAACCTATCATACTTGAAAAATAACCTAATTAAGTCAAATAAAATGTTTACTTTCTTATATTATTATTAATATCTGCCATTTATTGATACTTTCAAAAATTTTATAGATATGTATGTTACATGATTGGACATCTACTTTTTCAGAGACAAAAAGTAGTTAAAATTTTATTAAAAATTGTAAACGCTTTTCATCAAAAAGTAAGAAAAATAGGTAAAGAGAAGAATTGAATTAGTTTGAAAGTCCGATTCACTATATAAAATATTAAAACTACTAATTTTACATATTTTTATTATTAAATTTGAATAATTTTTTTATTATTTTAGTAATAATTCTTATTCAGTTGACTTAATCCAAATTTGTGGAAAACTTATCTAAAGCCTTATCTGTATGGATCAAACCTATTATACCTAAAAAATAAACTAGCTAAGTCAAATAAAATGCTTGCCATTTATATTATTATTAATATCTATTATCTGCAGGTATAGACATTTAATTTCATTTGGGTGACTTTTTTTGATAGTTCGAAATATCTAAGATCAAGAATCGGGTGATCACCCCAGTAGGGTCGACCTCCTCTAAGCGGATCAAGCCTTTTCGAGACCCATTTGGTCATGTTAAAATGACTGCTCACATGTGGTAGAAAAATTGCAATTTTAGGGTGCGTAGAGAATGAACCCCAAATAAAAAAGTGAATGTCGAAGAGGAAAATTGGCTTTTAAATATCTTTTGTGGAATTTTTAAATTTATTTTTGGATATGATATCACAGCCAAAATTTTCATTTTTAGAAATTTTACAAAGTCAACTTTCATATATTTTTATCGATATTCGTGTAATATTAAAAACTTGATTTTTTCAAACAAAATAATAAATTTAGCTTAGGAAATTTTCAAAAAAAAATTAAAATTTTAATTAAATACTAGATATTGAAACGAAATAAAAATCAAGATTTAAATTAATATGTAATTAAAGGTATTGATTTTTGAACGTCATGAGAGGGATCTATCCTTACTCGTGATTGTAATTAACTCTTGAACCCTTTTACATGATCTTTGGTTAATGTAGACCCCAGAGTTCATTTTTGAGGGTTTTCGTAACCCTCAGAAGATAGACTCTAGTAGCTTACCAATTTCACTACCCAAAGTAGATTGGTCGCAACTTCAAGGTGAATGGTCATTACGTAATGACTACTTAGGGTTAAGTCGAGTGAGTGATTTACATCGAATACTCGGTCTCCAAACACAAAAAACTATATATATATGGAAATAAGGGATTCACCTGCTTTTAAGTCTAACAGGTCGGGCTACGCGTCTCGGCCATGTTGTTATAGCTGATATTTCCAAAACTTTTATATACATATATTAAGTGCTTGGAAAACCACTTTTTAGTGATAAAAAATAGTTGAAATTTTATTTAAAAAATTAAGAAAAAATAGGTTAAAGAAAGAAGTGAATCAGTTTGAAAGTTCATTTCATAGTATTAAAACATTAATTTTATATTTTGAAAAATAAATTTTAATATACTTTTTTATTATTAAATAATAATTCTTATGGAATCATTTCAATCCAAATTTAAGAAAATCATATATATAGCTTGAAATGTACGAGCTGAATCATTCGGATCGAATGAATATCCTAGCTTAATATAATAAAAGCTTGTCTTTTATATTATTATTAATATCTGTCATTTGTCGAGATTACCAAAATATTTAAATATATTAAATGATTAAAATCCACTTTGTTAGTAATTAAAAAAAAAGTAAATCTTTTTGATCAAAGGGTAACCAAAATAGGTGAAAAAAAAAGAACTGAATTAGTCTGAAAGTTTGTTTCACTATTCATAACATTATTAAAGTATTAAAAACATTAATTTTATAATTTTATAATTAAATATGGAAAAAAATTAATTATTAAGCAATAATTCTTATTGAACTGGTTTAATCCAAATTTGTTAAAATCTTATCTGAAACTTGACCTGTATGGATCGAAGGTATCATACTCGAAAAATAGCCTAGCTTAAGTAAAATAAAACACTTTCCGTTTATATTATTATTAATATCTATCATTTGTTGATATTTCCAAAAATAATATATATCAAATGGTTGGACATCCACCTTATCAATGATAATAAAAAGCAATTTTTTATAAAAATAAAGAAAAAAAGGTAAAAAAATGAATTGGTTCGAAAATCTACTTCACTATTTATAAAATTATTAAAATATTAAGAATTTTAATTTTCTATATTTATAATTAAATTTAAATAAAAGTTTCAATTATTAAGTAATAATTCTTAACGCTGGTTCAATCAAATTCGTGCAAACTTATATAAAACTTGACCTGTATGAATCAAAGTTATCGGACTTGAAAAATAACCTAACTAAATGAAATAAAATGCTTGCCTTTTATATTATTATTAATATCTATTATTTGCCAACATTTTCAAAAATTATATAAATATATATATATATTAAATGACTAGAAATCCATTTTTTGGTAATAAAAAATAGTTACATTTTCATAAAAAAAATTAAGAAAAATAGGAGAAAGGATGAAGAAAATCAGTTTAAAAGTTTATTTTACAGTTCATAACATTATTAAAATATTAATTTTATATATTTTTATAATTAAATTTAAATACAATTTTTGTTATTAAGTAATAATTCTTATAGAGCCGGTTTAGTCCAAATTTGAGAAAACCATAGATAAAGCTTGACTTGTATGATCCAAACCTATCAGACCAAATGAATATCCTAGCCTAATCCAATAAAATGCCTGCCTCTTATATTATTGTTGATATCTGTCATTTGTCAAGATTACCAAAAAATTTATATACATTATATTTTAAAAATAAACTTTCTTGGTAACAATAAAAGTAAAGTTTTTATCATAAAGTAAGAAAAATAGGTAAAAAAAAGAATTAAATTGGTCCAAAAGTTCATTTTACTATTCATAACATTATTAAAATATTAATTTTATATATTTTTATAATTAAATATTAAAAAAATTATTATTAAGTGTTAATTCTTATCAAAACTGGTTTAATCCAAATCTGTGAGAGCCTTATCTAGAACTTGACCTATACGGATCGATCGAACATATCAAACCTGAAAATAACCCAGCTAAGTTAAATAAAATGCTTGCCTTTTATACATCCACCTTGTCAGTGATGAAAAATGGTTAAATTTTTATAAAAAAATTAAGAAAAAAAAGGTGAAAAAACAAGCAAATTGATCCGAAAGTCCATTTTACTATTCATAACATTATTACAATATTAAAAATCTTAATTTTATATATATCTATAATTAAATTTTAATAAAATTTTTAATTATTAAGTTATAATTCTTATTGAGATGGTTCAATCCAAATTTGTAAAAACCTTATATAAAACTCGACTTATACAGATCGAAGCTATCATACAAGAAAAATAACCCAGCCAAATGAAATAAAATGCTTGCATTTTATATTATTATTAATATATATCATTTGGCGATATTTCCAAAGATTATAAACATATATATTAAATGTGGGGACATCCACCTTGTTAGTGATAAAAAAATCTAAATTTTTATTAAAAAAATTAAGAAAAATAGGTGAAAAATTTTCAAAAGTCCGTTTCACTATTCATAACATTATTATATTAAAAATCTTAATTATATATATTTATAATTAAATTTAAATAAAATTTTTTACTAATATGTAATAATTCTTATTGAACTAGTTCAATCCAAATTTGTAAAAACCTTATCTAAAACTTTACTTGTATAGATCTAAGCTATCATACTTCAAAAATAACCTAGCGAAGTGAAACAAAATGCTTGCCTTTCATATTATTAATATCTGCTATTTGCTGATATTTCCAAAAATTGTATATATGTGTATATATTCAATGGTTGGACATTCACCTTGTTAGAAAGAAAAATTAACTAAATTTTATTAAAAAATAAGAAAAAAAGAGGTGAAAAAAATTGAATTGGTCTGAAAGTCCATTTTACTACTGATAATATTATTACAATATTAAAAATCTTAATTATATAAATTTATAATTAAAATTAAATAAAATTTTTAATTATTAATTAATAATTCTTATTAAGCAGGTTCAATCGAATTTGTGAAAACCTTATCTAAAAACATGACTTGTACAGATCGAAGCTATCAAACCTGCAAAATAACCTAGCTAAGTGAAATAAAATGCTTGCCTTTTATATATTAATATTTGTCGTCTATCGATATTTTGAAAAATTATATATATATATATGTTAAATGATTGGACATCCACTTTTTAGAGATAAAATGTAGTTAAAATTTTATTAAAAATACTAAATCTTTTTTTATCAAAAAGTAAGAAAAATAGGTGTAAAAAGGAACCGAATTGGTCCAAAAGTTCGTTTCACTATTCATAATATTATTAAAATATTAAAACATTAATTTTATATATTTTTATAATTAATTTTGAATATAGTTTTTAATTTTTTTAGTAATAATTCTTATCGAGCTGGTTCAATCTAAATTTGTGAAAATGTTATCTAAAACCTAACTTATATGTATTGAATCTATCAAACTTGAAAAATAACCCAGCAAAATCAAATAAAATGGTTACCTTTTATATTATTATTAATATCTGTCATCCCTCATCTTCTTTTTAGCCCAGTCTAATCCTAAAAAAACTACACGTTAACGGCTAAGAGGTGGCTCATACAATGAAATGAATAGTAGCAGCCCATTTTCTTAATGACAGATGTTGGCCACCAATTTTCATGGCCATTAAGTGGCAATAAATAAACAGGGCCATGCCCTCCTCCAATATTTTTTTTTATTTTATAAGATTTTGTTTTTAGTTCTATTCTTCCATTTTTCCTTTTTAATCATATTTTATTCTTTCTGAGTTTTTAGAAAAATCAGGGTTTTGATTGCATGCAAGGTTGGGTTCTAGAGTTCAAACAAATTTGAATCGAAACCCAATACAATTAATATTAAGCCCGAATAAAATTAAATGTTTATAATAATTATCACTTGTATATTATTTATATTAAAATAATTTTTACTAAAATAATTTTTACAAGATTTAATTAAGAACGTACCTCTAGCCATTGTTGATCAGGAACATCACTTTGCTCCAAATACGCAAAGATGAAACACCCGTACAAGCCTGATAATCTATTTTTTTCTTGATAAAATTACTTTATGACAGTGACAGGCAATTTATATAAACTACACAAGGGACCTATACTAGAAGACTAATTAGAGTTGTATCCTACCATTAAGAAATCTGTATTCTAATTATTTACTAAAGTAGAGTTTAACTCTTACCACTAGAATAGTTAATCTGAATATGATTTACTAGATAATGTCACCTCAATATTAATAAAATAATTTATCTTAGTCCACTTAATTATCATGTGGCCCATATAAAGTCCAACGTTCTCCCACTTGGCCCATATGATAAACCAAGAACTTAAATAGGTGATAATTAAATTTAAAACTTTAATATGGCCATAAGTTACTCTAGCCCAATCCCACTAAATTAAAGATTCACATAGCATGAATCATGACGGTGGCATTCTAAAACGAATATTTTCTTCAATGTTTTACAATGCATGATCATCTCTAAAAGAGCACTTTATGAGATAATGCTTTATTAATGAATTTTTCGTAACCATTCAAGGTCCACTTGACATGTAAACTTTATTTGCACAAACTGAAACATGTCCATAAACTCTAAGAATATGAAATTAACACAATCAAAGAAGCCAAAATACATCTTGATAGCATTTAACTAACCCCATATGATCCACATGAATTTTAAACTATTTTGTTGACAATGCTTTAATCATGGGATCCGTTATCATTAAATTTATATTGATGTGTTGGATATCCATTTCTTACTTCTTTATAGAGTCTCTAACAACAAGCTACTTTATATCTATTTCCTTGCTATAACTCCCACTTTTATCATTCTTTGAAAAGCATACTGCATCAGAGTTGTCACAATAAATCTTTAATGTCTTGCTAACAATGCTCAAACTAGAGATAAAATATCTCAACCTTATTGACTGTGATATTGCTTTATAACATAATTCCTTTGGCAACTTTCATAGTCCAAGGCTAGGATTACTTTAATATCTGCCAAGCACTTTTACTATAAACTTTACATCAAGTTTCGTATAAACCTGATAATATATAAGGCTCCTAATACTATATGCGTATGTAATCCTTTCATATGCTTTTTTTCCAAATTATTTGGAGATATGGGCTCAAATTGAAATATCCCCTTTACAATTTACGTTCTTATAGGTAAATAGCTTTGCATCTTAATTCTTCCTAAAAACATCTTGATATAGGCTTCTTGAGATAGACTTAATATTTTTTTAGAATTATCTCTATGAATATTTATGCCTATGACATATAAAGCTTCAACCAATTTCTTCATATCAAAGTTTTGAGTAAGAAAACCTTTGTCTCATGTAACAAAGCCAAATCATTTTTTTTTCAAAGAGAATATCACAAACATATAGGACTAAAATTATGACTTTCCTCCTACTAACTGTAAGGTATAAACAATGATCAACAACATTTTAGTAAGCCAAATGATGTCTCAACATTGTTAAACTTTACATACCATTAGTGGGATACTTTTTTTAGTCTATGTATTGATCTTTCAAAGAAACCTTCAGCTAAAATCATGTATACCTTTTCTCAAAATCCCTATTTAAAAAAGCTATTTTCACTACCATTTAACATAACTCTCAATAAAAAATGAGCTACAAAAGCTATGATAATTCTTAATGAAACTTTCATAAAAAAATGGAGATAAAGTTTCATTATAATCAATGCCTCTTTTGAGTGAAACCATTAACCACGAGTCTAACCTTATACCATTCAAAATAACCTAATAGGAATTCAACAAGTTACTAGAGTGGATCATTAGCCATTGATTTCATCTCTTTTATTATAGCCTTATACTAAAGTGTGAAATTTTCACTATTCATGGCTAGTGAAAACGAGATCATCTTTATGTCCAGTATCAAAATTAGAATTTTATAGGTATACAACCAAGTCATAGAAATAGTTAGTTTCTTAACCATTGGATCTCTTAATTCTATAATCATTTGTACATATTGTACACATTTAATCAGTGAGATTAATGATCTACTGTAAAGGTTGTATTTTGATTTGATTATTTTCCTGTTAATTCCATATATTTGTTTTTAAGAAACAATCAAGTCCCTTACGAAAGATCAATCTAAATAAATTTATTCCTCAATATTAACCTTATAAGGAAAGTCACTCCTGCTAGACTTATAATCCATAAGAAAATTAGTATTTCCAGCTTTAACAATTTTAATTGAATATGAGAGACATTTAAAACTTTTACCCCTTTAAGTTAATTGCATAGCCTATAACTGTTAGATGTGCTTGGATCCAATTTCCTTGTGTTTGGGTTATAAGCCTTCAATTTAACTAGACAACCCTAGTTCATAATGTCTTAAGCTAGATTCTAACTATTTCGTAATTTTAAGAAAGTTTTAGAAAAGAATTTAGTTGGCACTTTAATAAAGACATCAATAGCAATTTTAATGCATTAATCCATAAACTTAGGGGAAGATGTATGATCTCTAACTATTATAGTGTTTTCTTAGCTCCCTTTTGTGGATTTATTAGTTTGTTTTTTCTTTACTGTAACTAACTTTAGTGTTAAACTCAAGAATTTCAAGAACTCTATCGTTGTCAATTCTCCTAAATTTCTATATGGAGATGTGACAATCTTTATACCACAACTTTAAAGGAGTTTTACCTATAGCACATCTTTACCACAAAAAATCATGCAAATAGTTAACAAACTTATTCTCATAATCAGGATCCAACTTAACAATGAAAAATCCAGGATCCAACTTAATAATGAAAAATCCAATAGAAAAATTTTCTTTTGAAAAATTTAACAATAGAATTAAAAAAAAAATTAAATTCAAAACTCTTTTTAACTAAGAAAATTTCTAAAAATGAAAGATAAAACCATTTAAGGTTTAAAATAAATGTTGATTTCAAAAATTGATCCTGATAGTCCTTAACAATTTTTGTAGTAGATGTTCATCCCACTTTTCTTGGTTTCCTTGACTTTATGAAACATTAAATGGTTATAGGAATATAATTCATTGAACATAAGTCCAACCACCATGTATTATTAGGAACATCACCAAAAGAGATTCATACAAAATGAATTTACCTTTATTTTTTAGTCTCTTTTATACCTTAGGTAATCTTTCCTCCTGTGTTTGAGCTAAACAAAAAATGAAGGACTTGATGCCATTTTCTTTATTTGCATTTTTCCTTTTTTACCTTTATAACATATTTGCCTACTTATCACTTTTCACCTTGAGTCACTAGGCTAACTAAATCTAGTTGCTCATTCTTTAATATCTTTTCCTCTGAAACACATAAAACTAAGAGTTCATTAATAGATCATTTTCTTTATATGTATTTCTCATGGTCATACTCATTAGGAAAAACGTTGAATATAAAAGTGATAAGAAATTTACTTGAAAACTCAATTCCAAATATTTAAGTCAAATAATGAAGTCTCTTTAATCCCACAATGTGCTCATGCACAACTTTAAGAATTGTTGCACTTTATTCCTAAAAGCTTCCTTATTAGAGTGATAGCCAAAACCTTATCAGATTTAACAATCTGGTCTTTAGTGGCTTTACAATAATCATTGACCTTATAACAATTACGATGAAATCCTAAATTGATTTACTAATATAGGATATGATGTACATCATCCTTAAATAGTTAGATTGCTCCCACTGAAATCTATTTTCTTTTTGCGTATTTTATTCGTTGAGGAAAAGTTGTCTACCCGAAACGCTAATGCAAGGTCTTTACACCCAAAACAACTTGATTAACTCTTTTATTAGAATAATTTTTCATCGCTGGATTAAATTGAGTAGCCTTACTAATCATAATAGTAGAAATTACTGCAAAATGCAAGGAACTATATTTTAATTAAATAAAATACTTTATATTCAAACGTAAATCCAAACCTTTCTGCGGGTAGAGGTACATCATGCATATGAATTTACACAACTTTAATGATAAAAAAATAACTTTAAAACATCAAAATTAAATAACCCATACCTGTGGGCTTAGGAAAATTTAACTTTAATGTTATATTGTTTCATCCTTTAACTGTTTTACAAAATTAATTATTTCCCTTAGGGCTAAATAACTAATTTCATGATCAAACACTTTATGGATGTCATTTTGCTTTATGCAGTTTTAAATAACTATAATTTTATCTAAATCAATGAACTTAAGATGCTGTGGCTACTCTTAAATTAATGATTTAGAACTTAATAATAACATCCGACGTGTATGCATAAAACTTATTATATATCACAAATATATTCTTTATTGATGTCATTTTCTTGTGTAGTTATTTAAAGGAAATCTTATTTTAAGTAACTACCAATTGTTATCTAAATCAACCAACTTAAGATATTGTGGCTAATCTTAAGCTAGTGATTTAGAACTTTAATAATGACATCCTTAAAATATAGAAAATTTTTTATTGCATATTAATAATTGTAGTAGAATATTATATTAAACTATGCTAACTTATTGCAATTATAGCATAAATAATTACATATTAATGTCATCCTCCATATGTAGTTATTTAAAGAAGACTTTGTTTTAATTAACTACTAATTTAACTAAATTAATCAACTTAAGATACTATGGCTATTCCCAAGCAATTGATTTAGATTCTTTATAATGATATAATATGTGTATATCATAAATAATTGCACACATGATTTAATAACTCAAATATATACCAAACCTTTATAGATGCCATTTACCGTATATAGTTCCTTATTTTAAATAACTAACAGTTTATCTAAATCGTACAACTTAAAATGCTATACCAAGCTAATGATTTAGTTCCTTAACAATGGCAGCAATCCTCTATGTAGTAAAAATTTACATACAACAAAGGAATTTCAAATGGTCATGCTATAACTAATTTAAAAATATCATGGCATAATATATGACATGCATCCTTAAGTCATATAAAAATATGCATACGATCTTAATATATTTATTTCATGACGTATGGATGTGCACATTTGCATTGTAATTCCAACAACAAACTTTATCATACATTTGTGCAATTAAGTTTAGGTTGAGAGTATGAATTTTTTAATACTTTATAAAGCGATTACACACTGCCATAAAATTCTCAACATGCCAAAATATTTTATCATGAAATAAAATCATAGACTATTTATGCATAAACATTTTTATTATTTAAATAAAAACCAATATTAAATAATAAATCTTTTACGTGACCAAAAAAATCTAGAAAAATCACTAAAAAATCATAAAATATTTGGGTCTAGAAAAGCCAGGACCAAAATGGCCTCAGGATAATAGCACATGCGCCATATGTGCCACCTTGCACGTGTGGGCTTTGGCTTGGATTTTTTTCCTAGCCTTTCTTCTTCCTCCAACTGGGTCGGGCACGACCCAATTGGATTTTTTTGACCCGTTTGGGTCTTCTTCTTGCTTTTGGATAGCTTTTTCGTGTTTTAGAGCCTTATTTGATGCAATTATCATCACAAAAACATGATTTAGCATGAAATCTACATAGCTTATGCATCAATTCATCATAAAATCATGAAAATCATTATCAAACAATCAAAATTTTATGATTTTCAGAAGACCCAATTTCAATATATGACAAATTTTCTCATTTTAATTTCCCTTTCTTTAATCCTATGGTTCGATAACGTAGATAGATGATTAATCTATTAAAACTCTATATCAATTTTGTTTTTACGAGAATTAATGAAGAATTTCATGATAAAATTTTAATAGACATAATACACAAGCAAATTCATGGTATACATGAAATAAATTCGATTCATAAATACAAATTACAAAACTAATCGTAGCAAGTTAAAAATTCAATTTCATTCTTTTACTATATTTATTGTAATTCATTTATCCTTAATATGAATTAGTTAATCGTTTATACATAAACAATATATGCATGAAAAAAAATTCATTTTTAATATATCTCACTGGATGATTTGAAGAACAAGGCTAGAAAGCCCAGCTCTGATGCCACATGTAAGATTTAATTAATAACGTACCTCTACCCATTGTTAATCAAGAACATCACCTTGCACCAAATACACGAAGAAAAACACTCATATAAGCCTTTTAGTCTATTTCTTTTTCTTGATAAAATTACCTTATGATGGTGCACAGGCAATTTATATAGACTAGATTAGGGACCTATACTAGAAGACTAATTAGATTTGTATCCTACCATTAAGAAATCTGTATTCTAATAAGTTACTAAAGTAGAGTTTAACTCTTATCACTCAAATAGTTAATCTGAATGAATTTACTAGATAATATCACCTCAATACTAATAAAATGATTTATCTCAATCCACTAAATTATCATGCGGGTCATATAAAGTCTAACAATTTTTAAATAATAAAAAAGACATAAAATTAAAATATTAAAAATTAATTATCATTAAACTAATAATCCTTAATATTAAAATGTTGATATTATAATAATAACAACATTTAACACTAAAATATTATATTAATATTAAATACTTAAAATAATAATATTTATTATTAAAACATTAATTATTTTAAATATAAATATTTAAAATATAATGATAATTATTAAAATATTATTCCTACTGTAAAAATATTAATATTTTTATATTAAAACATTTATTATTAAATATTTATAAAGTATAATTTATATAAATTTATTATTAAAATAGTACTATAAAAATATTTTTCAACAACATATTGCAAATATTATTTAAAATATTGATAATGTTACAATATTATTAAAAATAAATTATAAATAGATCATATTATATTATTAAAATATAAATTTGTGTGTTGATATTCAAAATATAAATATTGAATATCATATTATTAAATTTTGGAAGTCATTTTTCATGAGAAAAACAAACCCTAAGTTTCATTGAATTTACAATTATTCATTTATAATAAGCAAGTTTAGAAATATGCCTAAACTAGGTTTTATATTTTATCAAATGAACAAGGCAATATTCCATAATTAAAATAAACCATAGACCTTCCCCCAAGCTGCTGCCAGAGGCTCCACTAATTATCATTAATAATGAACACTTTTTTAAAAAAAGAATGAATTGGGTTATTTTTAAAGAAATAAAAACTTCCATATTTTTTTAGGTTTTACAAAAAGTATGGAAGATTTTTCCTGACAAATAGCAATTCATTTTTAAATAAAACTATTTTTTTAAGAAAGAGAGTTATTTTTAATTAAATCAACCTTAGTCGAGATTTTGGATAACACGTGATTAATAAGTACTAATTTATGGGTGTTGTAAGAGTGTTAACCCTTTCCAACATGTAACCGACTTTTGAACCCAACTTTATTTTCTCTGATTTTAATGTATATCCAAAAATTTGTCTTTTAAAATAATCTAATATAGTTTATAGTGATCGGTTTGGTATCGATCACATCTAGCTCAAAAATATGAGTAGCAACTCCAATTTCTTGGCTATTTCATAATAGCCATAAGGGAAAGTTGAGTGAGCGATTCGCTATGACGATTCAACCCCACACAAGATGAATATTTTTTCTAAGTCTGATATGTTTGGGATTCACATCCTAAGCACATTGCAACATGTAATAACTATTATTTAAGAACAAAAAATAATAGTATTTTAAAACAATGAGAATATTGTGGTAAGAAAACACTGATAATATATAATAACATAAACAATTTAACTCACGTGTAGACTTATTCAAAGGTCAGGCAAGCTCCAACTCAAATCACTATTTTACAAATAAATAATAATTATACTTAAATTTAATTATAAAAATATATAAATAGTAGTCTAAAAATTATTTTTAATATTATAATATTTTACCAATAAAATGGGTTAAATTAAACCAAATTTAGGTTTGGACAAGGAATTCATAACAATTTAGGCCATACTCCACCTATGAACACTTTTACCCCAGTAGCATAATTCAGTATATTAAACCTACTTAATGAGTTCATTTTAATATCTTGATCAGAAAACTTTTTAATTTCATAAACAAATTAATAAACTATCATATGTATTATTTATTTTGGGTAGAAAGTCAGAATCGACTATCTCGCGAAATGAGTATTTAATGAACCAAATAACTACATCACTATAACACACTAAATCAATTTTGTTTATACCCTTTCCCTCATCATTACACACAATTATGAGTGTGCAGATGATTATATTCCTACTACAACTCATACATTTTGATTGCTATTGATAGACTACTTATAAATAAACTTAACAAGCTAGTCAAGCCAAACCCTAATTTAGATCTAAATGCTTAATCAACTTCATTAGAATTTTCAATCGCTTCCTGACCCTCATAAATAAAAAGCATTCAATTTTTTCTCTTCGAAATTTTCATCTTTTTTCCCTTATTTCTTGCCATAATTTTGATTTTTTTTTTCATATTTTAGGGCAATGCTTCGTGACCCTCGTAATTAAAAAGCATTCAATTTTCTCTCTTCAAAATTTTCATCTTTTTTCCTCATTTCCTGTCGTAATTTTGATTTTTTTCATATTTTAGGGCAATGCAATGAATTGATTAGTCATCAATTGAATAAGTAAAATTTAATTTTTTAAAAAAACTTATTTTTTAAGGTTCCTGAAATTTGCTTAATTCATGTTAAGGATTCCTCATTTTCATAATATTTTATTATTTATTCCAGGGTTGAAACTGTAAAAACAGCTTCAAATTTGGTGGAATAGGTATTAACAAAAAAAGCAAAAGCAAATGCTATTTTAGGAAGGATATGCGAGTGATGAAGCAATGAGGACATTTATTGTAGCATATTGGTTGTATACTTAGGTTTTATCAACTCTTACCTCCTTTGGATACGTGCCATTTACACACTAGAAAAAAGAAGAGAAGAATTATGTGCTCTCTGTTTTGGTTGTTAAGGGTGTTTATTTAAACAGCTTGTTCAAGCAATAGTTGCTCAATTACTCTTTTTGGCTAGTTTTCAAACCATATTATTTATATTTATGTCATTTAATCTTCATTGTAAGCTTGTACTATGTGTTTAAAATCAAGAGATCACTTGCTATTTCTTGCATCTTTGTTGGGATGCTTTAATTTGTTTTACAGTAAATTTTATGCCTGGCCTTATGATTTAGGTTCTTTGATTTCAGTGTCTAGAAGCTTATCTTTTATCTTAGCTGTCTATTAATATGTTGGAAATTGTTGAAAGTAAATTTAAAGCAACTGGTTAGTGTGCAATTATGAGTTAACAATAGATATAGCACCTTAAAATGCAAAGGGAAAATAAGATTATGGTCGGTGTCAAATCCAACAAAAATAATTTCCCTACTTTAATAAGATTTTTGTATATAGTGATAAGTAGGATCATCTCCACAAGGAATGGTAAGATCTGATGTTCTCTCAAAATCAACAAAATAAAATGGGGATTTTATAAAGTCAACTAAAATTAAATGAAATAAATAAACTAAAGGCCGGTTAAGAATACATGACAAATTAAACTGAAATAAACATCAATATCACACAAACACTAGCCAAAGGTCTAATCACAAGTTTTATTCTCATAACTGATCACAGATGCAATGATATATTCATTATTTAAGAATAAATTGGTTATGGGTGTTGGTACAGCCTAACTCCCTAACCCTTCTTAGTTATTCGATAATAAGATACGACCATTAATTATTTCTCTTATTGATTGCATAAACCCTAGATATGATCTTAGTGTTTCAATGTATCAATATCATTAATAATGAGAGGGAGATCGCCAATTCTAACCAATAAACTCACATGTAGGTTTATTCAGATTAGATTGTGAATTCTTCCTAACCAAGTTAGTTGCCACTTTTATTAGAATAATCAAACAATTATGGATTTGATTTTCTAAATAGCTATAGATTATCCTATCAATCAAATGCGATACTAAACATTCAATCAACAATGACTATCATGCTTACTAAGCATAGAAGAAAAGACAAATATTAAAGAACAATGAATAATATAAACGTAAATTAGATCTCACAGTTGTAGAGAATCAAACTTTGATATAAAACCTTTGACTAGTTGAAAATAATTTAGCCACACATTGTCTACTTGTTTTCTCTCTAAAGAAAAAAAATCTCTTTTAAAGAAAAAGTTAAAAACCCTAGAAAATTCATCTTCCCTTTGTTCTCTCCCTTCTTTCCTTTTTATATCCCTTACAACTTTCCTAAATTTACCTAAATGCTAATCAGTTTTAGATTATACTCAATTAGAATCCTAAATAAATCAAAATTCTATTTAAGCTATCTGCCTGTAGAGCGTGCCCACGTAGTGTCCACATCAGCTTTTTCTTTTCTCTTCTTAGGCTACTCCAATCAACTCCTTTAAGCCTTTTTTCCTGCTTCCAAGCCCTTTTTACACCTTAAACACAAAAGAAAGTAATATTCATCAGCTATAGCTCAAAAACTAAAAGATAAGAATTTAACAATTAAAATCCCAACATTTATGCTCACTATCAAATTCCCCCACACTTGTCTTTTTGCTCATCCTTGAGCAACTACACAACTAAGCAACCCAACAACCAAAAAAAACTTTTCATTCAATATCTCAAATTAGATCAAAAGACTCTACAGACCTTAAAACCTGACTAGTCAACAATCAAGCAACATCATATCTCATAACCAAACTTCACAAAAAAATATAAACAAAAATTAACAATGAAAGTGTCATTCCAAAGTAAATGCAAAAATTTCAACGAATTTCTCCCGGTTATCACTCTATTCACTCATGTGTTTTAGGGTTTAAATGTTTCTCTCAATTTTTTCTCATGCAAATGCGCTACCATATGCCTGCTAATATACCAAATCGCCACCACTTAAATTATAGCATGCATGAATCAAAAGGTCTTTACCTTTTTTATTGTAACGGGGCAAAGGTTAAAGGTGAGGAATTTATTTGATAATGAGGTTAAAATCTAAGAAATTAGTTAAGCATTCAAACGTTGTAGTGAGTAATTAAACAATGGAAACTCATAATTTATTCCACCATTCTCAAACACTCATCAATCTCCTTAATCATTCCATCACTATATCAAGAACATAGATTAATAATATTATCCCACAAAAATGCTTTGTCTTTTTTTTAATTTTTTTAACCCCATCTTTCACTCATCAATAATTTTTACAACAATGCTCGTATACACACCTCCACACTTAATTCGCATTATTCTTCCTTAAAAAAAAAACTTTTTCTCAATTTTTATTGAAATGCCCTACTAACTCTTAGAATTAGGTAAGTATATTCAATTTAAGGCTCTGGGCTTGTAATGCGATTTTTTTCAAGAAAAAAATAACATTAAGGCTCAAAGGGCTTATAAGGGATATTAATTCGGGTTGGCTTTTTAGGCTCAAGCTGAATTAAAGAAGGCATTTATCCTTTCCACACATGCATATATCAATGTGATCTTGAAACAATTCTAAGTAAGGTCTAGAGATACATTCACATGGAAGAATATCACACAGCAAAGAAAACATTAATCTACATGAATGGCTCAATCTCTTTTTGGCTCAAAAGCTCACAGGTTGGATTAATTCATCAGGAATTCATAAACACTTTTTCACTTAACTTTCAATATCAATTCAAGTGCTTATCTCTTGTTGATTCAACTACTAGATATATGTCACTATTCATCTCAACTAGTCAAATCTTAAAGCATATTCACCATTCAATCCATTTGAAACTCATAAAATGAAAAAAATTTTCTCGATTGTCATGACACAAGCAAACATATCACACCATTCTAAAACCTAAACAATTTAACAGCATACGAATCACATGCAAAAAGAAAATTTTAATTTTCTATCCTAAAGACTCCCCCCATACTTAAATCAAACATTATCGTTAATGTTTTGATAAAAGGGCAAAGAGTAAAAATATATATAACTAATAAAGAAAAAAAGAGATATTCCTTGGATGTGTAGTTGTGCAGGCTTATGGACTTGGTGGTTGAGGAGGCTCAAACCCTACGTGCTAAAAATAGGCATTCAACTTGAACTCCATCCTCGTGATCCTTCTCTCAGTCTTTTAAACCATAGATAATAGGGTCATTGAGTCTCCCCTACTTCTCTCTGGTACTATTTCATTCTCGAAATCATTTGATAAGTCTGTTCTTGGTTTCTTGCTTGGTTTACTTATTGCTCTTGGAGGATAAAAACTCCACTGTCCCTGTTTTTGTTCAACCAATCCTATACATTCCAGACAACCTAAATGTAAGGGGTCATTTTACATGCCTTATGCAACTTATGATTGTTCAAGTTTAGCACATGCAAGTTAAGGGCTATAACAGTAACCATAGAGCCTAGAATCAATGGTCTTTTCTTATTTAAAACTGATTAGAATTATGTTGCTAACTAAGCACCTAGATTCACTTGAATTCCTTTTTTCATACACCAAAATAAAATAAAATTCAACTTTTGTCAATACACCAGAAGTATCTTTTCAACCAGAGAAGTTATAAGCTAGAAATCTTTGGATGTATTTCAAAACAGGGTCACAGAGGTATGAACTTTTAGAGTGACTCGAATTAGAAGGAAAATTATCAGTCAACATTTCATGCCAATAGGTTTGATAATAATCAAAATCACCTATGTAATCACCAACCAAATTCTTATATTCACTTGTTTCAGTATATTCCTTATTTATAACTCCTAAAGCCATGTTAAACTCTGCCAATGACATTGTGAATGACTCTTCTATAAGCTAAAATCTAATTACACTTAGTGTGTCAAGAATGAGATTTTCAGGTTTATTAAATTCAAATATGGCATAGAATTCTACTGTGAGTTCAACAAACACTGGGCAATTAATTTCAGTTAATTCATACCATCCAATGCTATCAAACATGTCATTCACTTCCTATGTGATGCCTAATGTTTCAAGAGTCAGATAATGAATAAACTTACATGGAATAATCTTTCTATTCTTCAACCCATCATACCTTCATTGTTCTTCTCGTGTTTTCAACATCATCCCTTTAGCAATAGACTCTTTCGATGGTGGTAGGACACTTTTCTCTTTTTTTGATTCTTGATCATCTATGACTCAAACTTGGTGGTGGTCGGACTCTTTTGCTTTTTCTTCCCATACCTAAACTGTGAATGACACGATCGACAACTGCAGGGTGTGAATTTGGTGTTTGGGTGGTGGTGGAGATAGGTGAAAATGATGCTCGTATCGTTTGGATTTGGATGAATGAATCGACAGTGAATTTAGGGATCTGGGTTGATGATAAAATTTGGTGAATGGGTGTTGATAGAGATTTAGAAAATGAAGGTAAAATTGTTGATTTTATGGTTTTGGTTTTGGTGGTTTTAGAGATAAAAGAAGTAGATGATGGATAAGGTGGAGAAAGTGGAGAAAAAATATAAGGGTTTTGATTTTTTTGCGAGAGAAATTCTTAAAAAGAAAAAAAAAAGCAACCAAAAATGTTTCTTTTATAAGGCATGGGCACGCTCTATCTAAGATTCGCTACTGCACAGAAAACTTTGTTTTGGACGTGCCCCCATTTTATGAAAAGAGAGTTTCTAATTTAAAAGAACTAAAAATTGAAAATTTGACTTCCTACTCCTAAATCATTGTTCAAAAATAAAAGAAAATAAAGCTAAAACCAATATAAATTAGTTTGCCTCCCAATTAGCGCCTTTCTTTTATCTTTGGCTAGACATACCTGTGTTTAAATCTTTATAATCCGATTGTTCTAAGGTGATTTTTTCCATTTAAATACTTGGAAACCTTCATAAAAAGGCTTGAGACGATGCCTATTCACCTTAAAAATCTTGCCAGTATCCAGACTTTTGATTTTAATTGCACCGTGAGGAAACATTAGTTACAATAAATGGACCAATCCATCAAGAACATAACTTACTAGGAAAGAGTTTAAGTTTGGCATGGAAAAGTAGAACGTTTTGACCAATGGTAAAAGTTTTTCTTGCAATCATCCAATCATAAAAGTTCTTCGTTCTTTCCTTATAAATCCTCGAATTTTCATAGGCATCATTACGAATTTCCTGTAATTCTTGTAATTGCAACTTTTTATGCTCTCTGGCCTCGTCCATTTATAAATTGCATTGTTTCATTGCCCAAAAGGCTTTATGCTCCAATTCAACGAGAAGATGACACACTTTACCGAACACCAAATGATACGGAGACATACTAATTGGAGTCTTGTAAACTGTCCGATATGCCTACAGTGCATCATCAAGTTTTATACTCTAATCTTTTCGAGTTGGATTAACTACCTTTTTGAGTGTTAACTTTACCTCCCTGATGGATACTTCTGCCTGACCACTTGTCTGTGGATGATATGCAATAGACACACTACGTGTAACATTATATTTCTTCATCACTGCCTCCACTATTCGATTGCAAAAGTGTATCGTTCTGTCACTTATCATAGCTTTTGGTGCACCAAACCTAGTAAAGATGTAAGATTTGACAAAACCTACTACAACTTTAGCATCATCAGTATGAGTAGCCTTAGCTTCTACCCATTCAACATATAATCCATAGTAAAAATGATATACATCTTTTCAAAAGAAACAGGGAATGGTCCTATAAAATCAATGCCCCATACATCAAATATTTCACATACCAAAATTGGGGATAAAGGCATTTGATCTCTAGGTCCTAAATTTCTTATTCTTTTGCACTGTTCACATATTTTACAAAACATATATGAATCATGAAACATAGTAGGCTAATAGAATCCACATTCTAAGATTTTTTCTATTCTTTTTAGACCAAAATGTTCTCCACATGCATGAGAGTGACAAAATCAAAGAATGGAAGGAATTTCAATTTCAGAAATGCACCTTCGAATAACTTGGTCAGAGCAATGTTTCCATAACTATGGGTCATCCTATATATAATATTTCACATCACTCTTGATTTTAGCTTTTTGAGCACGTGTCAGCTCATTAGGTAATGTTTTAGTAACTAAATAATTTACGATGTCTGGATACCATGGAGTACTCTATTGAGCTATCATGAGTTGTTCATCTGGGAACTCATCTTGCAACAGCTTTGGTTCTTCATTCATGACTAATCTACTTAAATGGTCAGCAACAAAATTTTCAACTCCTTTTTTATCATGTATTTCTACATCAAACTCTTGTAACAAGAGTATCCACCTTATCAATCTGGGTTTCACCCCCTTTTTAACTAACAGGTACTTTAGAGCTGCATGATCAGAGTAAACTATCACCTTAGTACTAAGTAAATAAGAATGAAATTTTCTAAAGCAAAAACAATGGATAAAAGTTCTTTCTCCATTGTTGAGTAATTGCGTTAAGCACTCTCAAATGTCTTGGAAGAATAATATACTGCATGCGTAACTCGACTAACTCATTGTCCAAGAATAGCTCCCACTGCATGGTTACTTGCATTGCACATGATCTCAAACGGTAGTTCCAATTTGGTGGTTGTATTGTAGGAGTTGATGTAAGACGTTCCTTGAGCTTGTCAAAAGCTGCCTTACATGCCTCATCAAATTCAAACATCGTATCTTTCTGGAGAAGCTTACATAATGGCAGTGTTATCTTCGAGAAAACTTTTATAAATCATCGATAGAACCCTACATGTCAAAGAAAGGAGCAAACTTCTCACAAATTTATAGGGTAAGGTAAGGTTCTAATAACATCTATCTTTGATTTATCAACCTTAATACCCTTGAAAGACACTACATGTCCCAAAATAATCCCTTAACTACCATAAAAGGACATTTTTCATAATTTAAAATGAGGTTTGTTCCAATACATCTTTTAAGCACTTTAGCAAGGTTATTCAAGCATGAATCAAAAGAATTACAATAAACAGTAAAATCATCAATGAATACCTTGATAATGTTTTCCACATATTTAGAAAATATACTGACCATGCATATTTGGAATGTGGTTGCAGAATTACACAACTCGAAAGGCATGCATCGGTAAGCAAACGTCCCAAATGGACAAGTAAATGTCATCTTTTCTTGATCTTCCCACATAATTGGAATTTAATGATAACTTGAGTAACCATCAAGACAACATTAGTGAGATTTTCCAGTCAATCTTTCTAACATTTGATCAATAAAGAGAAGACGAAAATGGTCCTTTCGAGTAACGGCATTACTTCCTATAATCAATACAAAATCGCCATCCATTTTGTGCTCGAGTGGGCACCAACTCACCATTTTCATTTTCAACCACTATCATCTTTATTTTTTTTGGGACCACTGAAAGAGGACTTACCATTCACTATCAGAAATAGGATAGATTATAACTGCATCGAGTAGTTTTAAAACCTCTTTCTTAACTATTTCCATCATAGGTGGATTCAATCTTCGTTGGGCTTGTCTCACGGGTTTAGCTCCTTCTTCTAACAACACTTATGCATACAAATAGAAGGACTTATGCCCTTGAGATCTGCTATTGTCCACCCTATAGCCTCTTTGTGCTCTTTTAACACTTTAAGTAATCATTCTTCTTCTGACATGTCTAGTTTGCTAAAGATTATAACCGGTAATGTTTCTTTGTCTCCTAAGTAGACATGCTTCAAATGAATTGGTAATGGCTTCAACTCTAATTGCAGTGCCGGCATAAGAGAAGGAAAAAGTTTAGAGTAAGAAAAGGGCAATTTAACATAAGACATAACATTCTTTTTAGGTAAGGATTCTAATTCAAGAATGGTGTGCTCAAGATCAACATTTAAAACTAACTCCCTCTCTATTTCTTCTAGCTTTTCGTTGTCAAAACTATTCTCAAGTGTAACCTTAACATTATCATCACCTGCCAAGTCACAAATTCTCTGTACAAAATGGTCAATTCCATCCTAAGCAAACACAGTATGTTCATCACTAAATATCGCATGGCATCATATATATTAAATTTAATAATTTTTCCATCGAATTCCATAGTGAATGTCCCTTCATACACATTTATAATAGTTCTTAAAGTTTTTAAAATGGTCTCCCTAATAGTATTAGGGTAGAATGTATAGTATCATCCTCCCTTATGTCAAGCACGTAGAAATAATCAGGGAAAACAAATTTATTAACTTGAACTAAAATATCTTCTAAGACTTCTTCAGGATATGCATTAGACCTATCATCTAATTGTATTATCACCCCCGTTTCTTTTAATGGCCTAACCCTTAAGGATTTATAAATTGAAAGGGGCATAACATTAATTGATGTACCTAGGTCCAACATTGCTCTATCCACTTTCATACTACCAATTTTGCAAGGAATAGTACACATACCTAGATCTTTAAACTTCAGAGGAATTTGTTTAATTACATCAAGAAGTGGTATGTTTACCTCAACTTTGTGAAAAGTCCCAAGGATTTCTTTTTCCTGCTCCTCATTTTTAGATTTTACAAATCGACTTGGGAATGGAGGACGCGGTATAAAAGTTTTATTTGGCTCTACACTCGGAGCCTTCATTTGCACATTTACAAGTCCATGATTTTCTTTACCTTTCTCAAGTTCCTTCTTCAAATCATGTTTTGACACTTCTTTGTTAGGCTCTTTCAGCTCTTTTCTGCTTTCTAAAGTGATCGCACTCGCGTTTTATTTTGGATTGACTTATGGTTAAGATGGTAGCTTTCCATACCCTTTTGGATTCCCTTTGCTCATCTCAGCCTCTAAATGATCTACTTTATTTCTCATATCATGCATACTAATCCTCATTTCCTGTTAAAATTATTGCATATTATTAGTAAGTGATTGAAACATATCTTCCACAGGCATACCTTATTTTGAAACATAACTTCCATAGATGTACATTGTTTTGATGAAGACTGATGTGGAGAAAAAGGCGATCTAGCTTGATACTGCGATTGGAATCTATGGCTTTACTGCATAGCTAAAATTTAAATGTTCCTTCCATCCTGGGTTATAGGTATTTGAATAAGGATCATGTTAGCTTTAAAAGAGAGATTGAACCAAAAAGGAGGGTAAATTGGTCATATAAAAACTTGATAAATTTGAAGTAAATTGAAGATTAAAAATAAGATAAGGAAGAAAAAAAACCAACGATTGATGTATAGAGGTTCGGTCCTTTAATTCAGCACCTATGTCCTCTCTTCATGGTACTTTCTTACCAAGGTGATTCCCACAATTCACTAAGGAAATTGTTACCTTTAAGGCTAAGGTATAACCTTACACAACTATCTTTTAATGCTTAGATAGAACCTTTTAATTACTTTGAGAATTATACCCCAAACACTCAAATATTTTCACTCACTTTCACATAACCCCTTTTAATATGAAAAAAGTATTTTGCAAACAAATTGAACCTCTAATAGGTAGATGTTTACTGGAATTTAAGTACAAGATGAATGAGATACAAATAGACTTAAAGAGTATGAATTTGATACAAGTGGAAATAAAGAATATGATGATTTTGAGCTTTTGTTGTTCAATGATTCAATGAAATTTTTATCTCTACTTCTTCAGCTATTTGGAACCTTTATTTATAGTTGGAAATTGATTCATAAACATTGGGCGTTTAATATGGTAGTTAGAGAACCATTATAGCCTTTATAAATGTTTGTTTCCATTCAATCCCGCACAATAGTATCGATACAATACCAATAGTATCGATACAGAAATTAAAAAAGTGACCATTATAGCTTGTTGTATCAATACAGGGATCTGAGTATCGATATTAAGCAAGTTGTATCGAAATACATACCATTATATCAATACATAGAGGGTTTTACCCAAACCTTAGCTACTGCCAAGCCTTGTATCGATACACATGGGTTATGTATCGATAGTAAGCAATATGTATCGATACATACACACTTGTATCGATACATTTGAGGGTTTTATACAAACCTTGGCTACTGCCAAGCCTTGCATCGATACACATGGGTTGTGTATCAATACTAAGTAGCCTGTATCGATGCATACACACTTGTATTGATACATTTAAGGGTTTCATACAAACCTTGGCTACTGCCAAGCCTTGTATCAATACTCATGGGGTGAGTATCGACACTAAGCAGGCTATATCGATACCTTCATACTTGTATCGATACATTTGAGGGGTTTTACACATAGTATCGATACATTTGTTCTTTGTATCAATACCAACCTTAAAAAACATTTGTGAAATGATTATTGTTGACTCAAACAAATCTCAAGAATTATTCTAAGTACAAATATACTTTTTAGAGCATATAATTTTTGACAAATTACAAACTTAGTGTTTTTCAAGATGCTTTTCAATTTAAACCCAAATACCAAGTTCAGTATTAATTTAACTTAAGTTATTTGTTATATCAAAATCGAATCAAAGTTAACAATCTTTCACTTTTTAATATAATAAAACTTAAGATAAATTTGCTTGTGTTTGAGATTAACGAAAAATAGCTCCCCCTCAATAAAGCAATGGTTCAAAAAAAATTATTTTAAGTAATAAAAAATAACTCCCCCTCAATAAATTGCCTAAGATTAGAAAACAAGCTTATGTTCAACATGTAATTCGGGTTTGGGTTCCAACATATGCATAATCAATTCATGGAAAGCAACATATTGCAAATTTAAGGCCTTTTTCCCTCATTTTGTTATATCAAAATAGAATTCAAGGATAAGTAGACATAAGCAAGCATAAGTAGGATAAATTAATAAAGCAAAAGATGTTCAAGGCAATGCAAAACATAGAGTAACGGAGAATCCTAAAACCATAAAGTCCGACAATTAAAGAGATAGCCTAAAGTTCAACAAATTAATAAATGCCCCTAAGTTGACTAGACCTCATCAGTTGAAGGATCCTCGACGGGTGAAGGAGTAGGTAGAGGCGCATGAGAAAAAGTAACCTAGAAAGCATGGAATTACTCTGTTAGAGCTCATTGACTTTGCTCAAGAGTAGAGAGACGAGTATCAATGGTGTCAAATCGTCCCTCCCATGCATCAAAATGGCCCGCAATAGATGTGAACATTATGGGAATGTCCATAGGCATGGAAGGCGAGGTAACAGGAGCCGGAGGTGGGGGAGGCTCATCATGCTCCATTTCATCATGATCATCGGGAGCGAGAGCATCTGGTTGCTCAAGTGGTGGTTGTCGACGAGCCATAGGAACAAAGTTGCCACCTTAAATTTCATATCTGGCAAGTCCCATGGATTTATGACTAATGTAGCAGTATAGAATTACCATAATTTCAGGGTCGCATGAAAGATCGAGATTTTAGGTGTCAAAATAGTAACTCAAGGCCATGCCATGGAAAAGACTATGACAACCATGTACGCATAGAACAAGGTCCATAAATATGAAATACGCTAAATTTGGACGATTGCCGGATTAAATCATATGCAGCCACCAATAACCAGCGTCGCTAATCAAGGTATGTTTGGTTCTGTGTGGACAAAGCACATGTGAGATGATAAGATGGAGCAAGCAATCGACCGGAGGAAGGAGCATGGCTTTGTTATATGGGGTACGCAGTGCGGTGAGAGCCGAGCCTTTATGGATGACGCTTTCATTTGAAAAATTGAAGGCAAACGTAAGAGAAGCCAAGTTGACGAGGAGATCTTGCTCCAAAAGATAGGACCGAATAGCATTGACATTATAATGGTCATCAATAACAAGAGAGGCATTGCTAAAGAATACACGGACAAGATTTTTATGAACCGAAACATTTAAAGAAATGATTTTAGTCCATCCAAGGATTCAAAGATCTGAAGGTAAAGATAATTAATGGATCGAAGCAAAGGGAAGTCGATGACTCACATTGTTGGATGGGCATCCGAGCATAGATGGTGGTGAAACACTCCCAAGCCTATGCATTGTGGAAACATAAGTCAAAGAAAAATTGATTTTGGGCCAAAAATGGTTGATGAGCGAAAGAGGTGGAGGCAAAGGTGACAGGACCCTGACGGTGTGCTGTTTGTTTGGTTTTGAGAGCCATTGTTGTGTTTGAGGTCTTTTGTCGAGCAGGTGGTGGAGGAACAAGTTGAGTGGGTAAAAGGCTGGTTAAGAAAAATAGTCGAACAGGTGGTGAGCGCTAAAATTGGTTTGCAATTGGTGTGATGTAGTGAATAAATCCATAATCAATCGCACAAGCAAGGTGGGGAATCGTTTAAGAGTGAAAAAAAGTTAAATTTTGGGAAGAATTTGGATAAAAGTGATGGATTTAGAGAGGGAAGTGGTGAGAGTTAGGGTGATAGGGAATTTTAAAGTCTTGATGGTTTAAATGATGGTGAGTGATTTTGAAATGGCTTTGGGTAATTCTGATAAGGGAAATTGGTTTATGGAACAGTTGATTCATAGATAAAAAGGTGATGATGATAAGTTTTGAAGATTTAAGAATGGAGTGCAAGAGGGATGGTTTTGTAAACAGTGCCTTCAAATGATGAGATTTCACGTAGGGGGTTCTAAATGAACAGTGAGGATCGATACAAAAGAAGCAGTATCGACACAAAGAACATTTCTGGGTTATGTATTGATATAAGGAATTGGGTCTCGAGACTTAGATCAAATTACTTATGTATCGATACATGCTAAGAAGTATCGATACAGAAGAGGCAGGTATTGATACAAAGAACAAATCTAGGTTTGTATTGATACAATGGAAACAAGTCTCGATACATGGAAGAAGAATGTATAGGAATCGATACAGATGGCCTAATATGGGGTCATTTCCACTAAAATGACATCAAATTAAATGTATTTTTTACCTAATTATTCATTGAAAAACATTTGAAAGTATAACTTGGACCAAAATCAAGATCATTCAAAATATAATCAAGATCCAACAAAAATATCCAAGAATGAACATTATCAAGCAAGTAGGTGTGTAAAACTAGTTTCATCAAACTAAGCATGATGCAAACAAATAGTGAGGCACAGTATTAGGATTGGATCAAATATAAATTTTAAGGTGTATTCATTAAACCAATTTCTCTTCTAATTGTGCAAAATCTATCATTGTCAAGTGGTTTAGTGAAAATATCAGCTAATTGATGCAAGGTATCAATAAATTCAAGCACTATATCACCTTTTTGCACATGATCTCTAATGAAATAATGTCTAATTTCTATGTGCTTGGTTCTAAAGTATTGGATTGGATTTTTGGTGAGATAAATGGCACTAGTATTGTCACATTTAATTGGAATATGATCCATGGCAATGCCAAAATCCTCCATTTATTGTTTTATCCATAAAATTTGAGTACAACAACTTCCAGCGAATATGTATTTCACTTCGGTTGTGGATAAAGCAATACAATTTTGTTTCTTGAAAAACCATGATATGAACATATTTCCAAGAAATTGACATAAACCAGAAGTGATTTTTCTATCAATTTTACATCCACAAAAATCTGCATCGGAGTAAGCATGTAGGATAAGGGATGATTCTTTTAGATGCCACAAGCCTAGATTTTGAGAATCCCTAAAATATCTAAAGATTCTTTTCACAGCAATTAGATGTAACTCTCATGGTGATGATTTGTATCTAGTACATAGGCATACACTAAACATTGTGTCGGGTCTACTTGTTGTAAGATATAGTAATGAACCTATCATAGACCTATAAAGTTTAGAGTCAACGATTTTACCTCTTTCATCCTTTTCAAGCTTTATTGAAGTACTCATAGGTGTGGAACAAGGCTTTGCTTCATCCATTTTGAACCTCTTGAGTAATTCCTTAGTGTACTTTGCTTGATTGATTAAGATGCCATCTTTAATTTGTTTAATTTGTAGCTCCAAAAAGAATGTTAATTCTCCCATCATGCTCATCTCGAACTCACCTTGCATTAACTTAGAAAATTCTTGACAAAGAGATTCATTAGTAGCACCAAAGATA
>JBBYHK010056385.1:0-47932 GCA_038382065.1 Adansonia grandidieri | reverse complement strand
GACAATGATTCATGCAAGTTAATGTGTAAATATGCTTGAAATGTGTTAGGCTAATGATTCATACATGGATTAAGGATTACAAGATGCATGGACATGGCATAAAATGCATGAGCAAGAGATATCAAGCTCATGAGGATGAAATGAGGCATTTTGCACATAAAAGGGGCATTAAGGCATCCAAATCTTAAACTAACACAACTAAATGCCACAATAATACATGATAATCCTAAGAGGGAGATGGAAACATGGAGAGCTCACTAAAATGATGAAGGTGCTAAAAAACAGAAAATGTAAGTGATAGAGTAGGAAGTTATACCAACAAAACTTTAACTTTGGCCAAATAGTTAGAGCAATAGAGATGGCTCAAATTTCCCTCTTTTCCTTGTTGTAAATAAGCAAGAAAAAGAGAGAACAATGTGGTTTTGGTTATGGTATGGATGAGGGTTATTTTTAGAATGTGTAGAGGTTGAAAGTGAGTGTTTTGGGGCTGTTTTTGGATGGTGAGTGGAGAGCTACGGGATTTGGTTTTCTTGGTGTAAGAATGTGTTTTGGAAGTTGAAAATGAGCTGGAATCTAACCTTTTTTAGCTGAGATAGAAGTGGTCCATTTATACCGGCATTTTGGAGCCAATTTAGAGGTGTTTTTGGCCATTTCTCAAGGGGGACAAGGTGATGTCAGCATGGTGGCTATAGGGTGGTTGTAGGGAGCAACTTGCTGCCAATGTGATAGGCATAGGGTGGCTGGTTTAAACGCCAAAATGATTTTCCAGTAAATAAGGTGGCTAATGGTGACATTGGCCAACAACTAGGGAGGAGTAGGGTGATCAATTGACATTGATCCTTTTGTTCCAATTTAGACTTAAAAAAATGTTTTGATTAATTTAAAAGTCTAAATTCATAATTTAACATGTGTTTTAATCTTTCTTGATGCAAAGAAATGAGTTAAAATCGAGTTTTGGATCAATGGTGGATGAGTCAACAATGCCCAAACCATGAAAATGGCTTGCATGTATCGATACATTGCATAATGTATCAATACATTTAGTCTAAAAACCTTGATGGTATCGATACAATGAACATTGTATCGATACTATGAACCATTGTATCGATACATGTTTATATGCATCAATATATTTCTTTACAGAATGCATGTTTTGGTCCTAGCATGGCCTAGTATTGACATATGAGGTCCTGTATCAATACCGAGGCTTATGTATCAATACATCTATATGTTGTATCGATATAAATGGGGACATTTCAAATTTTTGGCATGTTGGAGCATTGTATCGATACATTCAAGTAAAATTGTGAATTTTCTCATATCTTTTGTCCCCGAATACCTTGAACTACATCATTTGATGCCACATCTTTGCATTTACCTTTGATATGATCCCTAAGCCTTCTTGACCTCCTCAAAATACTTTTTCGTGAGGTGATTGCCCCTTCTCACATCCATGCTCCAGATTGCTAAAAATTAGCCCAGACAAAATAAGGTATCTACAGTTACCATGTGACATTAGCTCAACAATATATTATGCTATAAATTGCAAAAGCATGATGGATGGTTATGGACTTAGAGCTTAGTATAACTAGGTGAATGTATGATTAGTTCTTTCTTTATGTTATTTATTTTTAAATAAGGTTTATAAACCATGCCTTATCATTATTTCATGCTAGAGTTGTAAAATTCTCTTTTCACCTAACTCCCTTTGAATGTAACTCGAGGTTTTCTCAAACGTACATAAAAGTTACATGGTTATGACTTAGAATTAGGTTAGCTTAGGGAATTTTATTTTTCCTAAATGTAAATGGATGATGGTGCCATGAAGTATTGTCTGAGGAACACAATTAAGACTTGTGAAGACTTGTAAGGAATCCTAGGGTTTTGACCAACTAGTTCTAAATGGCTCATGGAAACTAGACTTAGATAAAAGTCTATAATCATCCATGTGGGATTGCATGATTAGATTTATTTTACATTGATATATATATGTATGATATGTATATGCCCAAAGTAAATGCAAATGCAGTGTAATCAAAATCAAATTAGTAAGACCCAATTAATTAAATTAATTAAAAAAAATCCCTTTTAAAATATTGAGTCCATGCCTACCATGATAAGATGCCTTCTATTGTTCATAACATGATACCCAAATTTTGGCATTGGGGATTGTCAAGCCACTCAAGGTGCATTCCCCTCGAACTGCTTGAGTTATGAATAATAGGTCATACTTAACTAATGATGCATGGTTTGGACGTGTCTCACTTGTGCTTGTGACGTTAGAGGCAATGGTTAGGAGAAATACATGAGATGTATTTAGATAAATAGTTACCACCTAATTGATCAAGAGTTGCATAGAGATGTAATTAGTAAACTAAGTTAGCTCCTCAATTAGTTTTTACATAATTTGTTGAGTCACTCAAGGTTATGGAAGAAAGAAAGAGGTTCCTAGCTCATTAAGAATATTCAAATGTTAAACTTCTCGTATCATAGTTGAGGGCTATATTTCATAAAGATAATAAGAATAATCATTCGTGTATTAAAACCAGACCGGATGATTACTTTGTATATATAATTAAGAATAAATATTTTATGAATTCATAGAAGATATAAACAAGAAGTATGACTTCAAATTCATCACTTTGTAGCACAGCGGATGCTAATAAGTTGACTAGGCTGAATTTTATAGACTAGTTTTGTTGGAATTCAAGTCATGCTTAAACAAATAAAATAAATTTAAAAATAATTATAAAATTATGTAATGGAAAAATAAATAAAACAATACTGAATTCCATTGAAGGATCAACTTGTGCATCTTTAAATGATCTAAAATTAAAGAACATAGTAGCAAAAATCATATTTCATGTAAGGATTGTCAAGATCCTCGATTAAAATCAATCTCCGCTTACTCTTGTACATTAATCTTGGTTGTCAGAAACCAAAGTCGTCCAATTGTCAAGCCTCTAATGGTGTTCTACACATGTGACTCGAGAAACCTTCATAAGGTTGAGATTGCGTTTTACCAAGAGCCATGATAGCAGCTTAGGTTTAGTGAACCTTCCCTTGATTGAACACCTTTACTGCTTAAAGAACCAAGAATAGGAAAAGCATATTTCCTATCTCAAAGTTCATTTAGGCATGCGACTAACCTAAATGTATTTACAAAAGGGAGATGTCAATCTCTATTAACAAAAGATGGCAAAACATATTATGAATATTTCATTTAGTACAAACTTTAATGTTTTGGTTTAACCATGCTTAGATGCCTAACCTAGTTAAACTATTCAATTATGTCCGTAAGAGATCAATATCTTTTCAATTTACTCAATCCTGTTTCAATTCCATAAAATCACCTTTAAATGTGTGACCTATTAGGCCCCCATCATATTGGCAATAAATATAAATTACCCAATAAAGAATATTTATAGTTATAAACCAAGATTGGCATCCAGCAATGCTTCATGGCCACCCAATATGCAAGGAGTGTTAATATGATTTTGACAAGCCCTTTAATTTACAATATTTTAGTGTAATTTAATCCTTTCATCAGATATCCCAAAATTTGTGAGAGCATGGTTCTGTGTCTATTCTTAGTCATTCTATATTAGTATGCAACCCTTACGTGTTAACTCCATATTCAGTATTGTTTTTGAGTTAACATGGGCCAGATACATATGAGATATGTCCTTTTAAATCACTTGGAGTGATGAATCCTCTCTAGACCACTCATTCATCTTTAGTATGCTTTAGATCATACCCAAAACCACCTTTATTTTGGTATCCATCCATTGAGGATTTGTTCATAATTATCTTTAAGTATGATAATTCTCGTTCAAGGTTTCTTGATGTCACAAGTCAAAGCATCACTTGCACTATTGACACATGAAAGTATTTTCCATAGACGCTTGAGTGAAATACCAAATGAAACTCTTGTAATAGGTTATGTTCAATGAACTTGTTAACATGACAAGCACCTATATGACTAAAACATGAGAGTATTTTCCCTGGTGTCCCCAAGTGTTTCTATACTTCAACTTATTAAACCAATTCATATCCATAGAGGCTTACATATACCAGTCTTTGTATATAGTCAATGCCTTATCTTGACAACACGATGACTAGAAATAATTTTAGAAACATGGCTTTGATGCATAAGGATCCCATAATTTAACCCATTACAATTCCTCAAAGCTAATTTGTTTCATAGGCTTTATCTTCATAAGACTTTTAATAACAATTTATCTAAATGAAATCTTATGAATAAAGACATACATCATAAAAATTTAATAAAATAAAATGTTTGAATACGTGAAATCACTAAATACTAGCTTTTAACAAACAACAAAGATTGTCTTATAAGGCTTACACTAACAATCTTCACTAGCTCTAAAACTAATCACCCATATGTCTAAGTCTTACACTCTCCATATGGCGATCATGTTTTTGTTGAGGTTGAACCTTAGTAAATGGATTAGTTATATTATCCACTGTGGGTACTTGTTTCATATTAAAGTCACATCTCTCTATGATTTATCTAATGACGTATCATAATACATGTTTAGATTTATGATGAGACTGTGATTCCTTAGCTTGTGCTACGGCTTCATTATTATCATAGTCAAGAAGTACTAGATCAATAATGCTTGGAGCCACTCCAAGTTTAGTAATGAATTTCTTCATCTAAACCGCCTTCCTAGTTGCCTTACACGTGGAGATGTATTCAGTTTTCATTATTGAATCTATAGTTGTCGCCTGTTTGGAACTTTTCCAACTAATTGTAGCTTCATTGACAATAAATACATAACCACTTTGCTACTTGTAGTCATTCTTATTAGATTAGAAGCTAGCATCAGTATAGCCCATAACTTGAAGCTTAATCCATAAACTAGAAATATATCCTTAGTCTTTTGTAAATACTTTAGGATATTTTTCATAGCAGTCTAGCTACCTTTACTAGGATTACTTTTGTATCTACCTATGATACTTAAAGCATATGATACATTTGGTATTGTAAATAAAATGTCAAACATGATGGATTTAATTACCGAGGCATATGGAATCTTATTCATCTGTATCCTTTCACCTGAAGTTTTAAGACACATCTTTTTGGAGTAGTGTATACCATGGACATATCTCATTCATCTGTGTCTTTTCCTCTTTTGGAGCTTTCCATCCTAAATTTTTTAAGAATCTTATCTATGTACAAGGAGTGGATAAGCCAAGCATTTGTTTTGATCTATCTCTATAGATCTTAATTCTTAGAATTAATGTAGCTTGTCTTAAATCCTTCATGGAGAACTATCTAGACAACCAAATTTTAGTGGCCTACAGCATAGGTATGTCATTTCCTATATGTAATATGTAATCAACATATAGTACTAGGAAAAAAATTGCCTACCCACTTACCTTCTTATAAACACAAGGATCATAAGGATTTTTCTTGAAACCAAATTCTTTAACTGCTTCACTAAATCTAATGTTCCAACTTTGTAAAGCTTGTTTCAATCCATAAATGGTCTTTTGAAGCCTACATACTTTATTTAGATTTGACTTAGATGTAAATCCATAAAGCTATGTCATATACACTTCCTCTTGCAAATTCCTGTTAAAGAATGTAGTTTTGACATCTATTTGCCATATCTCGTAATCATAGTAAGCAGCAATAGCAAGCATAATATGAATAGATTTTATCATGGCAACTGGTCAAAAGTTTCCTCATAATCAATGCCTTTAACTTGATAATAACCTTTTGCCACTAGTTTGGCCTTATACATTTGCACGTTGCCATCCACATCAATTTTTCTCTTAAAGACCCATTTGCATCTTTTGGGTCTTTTGGGATACCCTATAAATTTACATTTTTCTAATCTAGCTTTAAGCTTGCTAGATATTGTTTGCTTTACATAAGCTGAACAACCTTAAATCTCGAGATGAGACAAAATTGGCCTTTTAACTTACCATATCTCATATGGCATTTTATCTAGAAATTTGGTTGGAACCTTATTCAAAAATAGGTGGTAGTTTCTAAAGAATATCCCCAAAAGGATATAGGAAGGTTTACCAAAGACATCATGGAATGAATCATTTCCAACAAAGTTTGATTTCTCTTTTCAAACACTCCATTATATTATGCAGTTCTAGGTGGAGTCCATTATGGAAAATATCATTTTCAATTAGATGACCCAAGAATTCCTGAATTAAGTATTCTCTTCCTAGGTTAAATCTAAAAGTAAGAATTGCCTTATTAGTTTGTTTCTCTATTTTGACCTTAAACTCTTTGAACTTTTCAAAAGCTTCAGACTTGTACTTCCTTAAGTACACATATCCATACCTTGAGTAATAATCGGTAATGGTAATAAAGTAAAACTACTTATTTTAAGCCATTGTGTTCATTGCTCCACGTACATTTGAATGTACTAGGCCCAACAAATTGTTAGCCCTTTCCTTATTCCATTGAAGGAAGTTCTAGTTATCTTGCAAAGCAAACAATAGTTACATGTCACATATGATTCATAATCAAATGGATCGACAGAACCTGGTTTGTGTACTCCATTTCATTAACAGGTCCAAGCTTATAATGCTAAATATAGGTCTTTGATGGATTATGCTTTTTTGCTTTCTTCACATTTATATTAAGTAAAGGCATATCTGGATCAACCACAAACAATGCAGTCTTTAATGAGGCTGATCCATAGACCATGTCATTTAGGATGATAGTGCAACATTTGCCTTTCATTATAAACTTAAACCATCATTATCAGTAAGGTATGATACTGAAATGATATTTCTAAACAATCTAGGAACATAAATACATTCCTTTAGTTTCGAGGTCATGTTTGAAGGCAATGATAAGGTATAAGTTCCAATGATAGCGGTCACTACTTTTGCTCCATTGCCCATTCTTCTAACTACCTCATTAGAGCCCAATTCTCTGCTACTTAACAAACTTATATCATTACATAAGTGCGATCCATAACTTGAATGAACTATCTATCTAGGTGGTTGAATCAATAGTAAAGTATTTAACTCAATCATATGAAGTTTAACTACATTCCTAAGAACATTTCTCAATCTTACATACTAGTCCAAATATTTTGGGTTTATGGCACTAATACGCCTCGCAATATAGTTAATGTTATTATCGTTATCAATAAAGTATGAAAAAGGGTACTAATTAGATATTCATGTTTTGAATCAATAAGACCCATTATTCATAACTTAAATAGTTCGGATAGCTGAGCCTTGAGTTAGCTCAACAAATCCCAACGGTCAAGACTTTGGTATCTTGTTATGAACAATAAAAGGCATTTTTATCATGCTTAACATGTGACTCAATATATAGAAGGGATTTTATTTGTTTATTTTAATTAAGGTCTTATCTTTGTTAGCTTGCATAGCATTTAAAGTATCTCATAAAATAAATCTACTATCAAGCATATTACTTGGATTATTATTGACTTTATGTAATTCGATTTCCTTGAGCCATCAAAGGAAATTGGTTGGTCAATTCCTAGGTGATTACATACAAGATCACCAAATGTCTTCTTGCAATCTCCCGGATTCCATGGTGCCTTCGCCTGGATCTCTTTCTTTGGGTTACAAAATTATTCCTAAGTAACCTAGTTTTACACTTAATATAATATGATTACATTTGGAATAAAGAAACCTCGAGTTAGATTTGAGGAGAATTAGGTAAGGAAAGAATTTTACAACCCCAAAAAATAATAGACAAAGTAGGGTACATAGACCCCATTTAATAAAATAAATACCATGAAAAATAACCATCTAAAAGCACATTGGATCTAAGTCCATAATCATCCCATCCATTCACAATCAATATTATGAACATATAAATATGTTTTGATTTCTAGTTACCATTTTTGAGCTTTATTCTTGATCTATATCTAATTTAATTAAGAAAACATTTTTTCTTGTTTGATTAACATTTATTCTAATCAAATTAGAATAAATCCTAATCGATTAGGATTAATCAATTAAATTAAATATTTTTTTGATTAAACAATTTAATTGAAAATGAAACATGTTAATTTAATTATCTAATTATTATTTTAAACTATTTAAAAATTTTCAATTAATAATTTATTTGGTGATAAAAGGAATTTTATTTGCACTTAAACACTAGTTTTATAAGCTTACAATGTGCAACACAAAATGCCTCTGCCAATCTGAATGGAAGACCGCTAAGAGTCATTGGACTAAAATACCAATTGTCTGGCTTTAAGTAGGATTTAACGGTGAAAAATCATTAAAATATAGCAGTTGCAACTATAAAATTTTTTTTTGAGTTTTTCAACATCCAAAAATCGCCAAAATAGCTACAGTTTGGCACAAATAATTTCCAATTGATGCTAACTGATTGTACTTTCAATTAATTATTTCAAAATAATTTTATTAACATATATTAATATGCTAAAATAATTGAAATTAAATTAAAAGTATTTTTATAAAATTTCAATTATTTAATTGGATCAAAAAAAATCCCAAAATTAAAAAAATTTGAAAAATAGTAAAATTAATCGAATAAAATGACACAAATGAGACTCTGATACCACTTTTCAAAATTCAGGTCATGCTTAAACAAATAAAATAATAAGTTTAATAACAATTATTAAATTATGCAGTGAACAGATAAATTAAAACAATATGGAATTCTATTAAAGAATCAATTTGTGAATCTTTAAGCGATCTAAAATTTAAGAACATGGAAAAAATCATACCTTATGTCAGGATTCTTAAGATCCCCAATTAAATTCAATCTTCACTTATTCTTGTACATGAAGGTCGGTTGTCGCAAAACAAAGCTGCCTAATTATTGCACCTCCAATGATGATTCACGTGGGTGACTCGGGAAACCTTCACAACATCAGGATTGTGTTTTGTTAGGAGCCATGCTAGCAACTTACATTTGGTAAACCTTTCCTTGATTGAATACCTTATTGCTTAAAGAACCGAGAACAAAAAATACATTTTTTTCTCAAAGTTGGTTTTTGTAGGCGTACGGCTAACCTAAATGTATTTACAAAAGGGATGATTCAATCTTTATTAACAATGGATCACAAAACATATTATAAATAGTTAGCTAAAGTGTAAACTTTTAATGTTTTGGTTTAATTGCACTTAGACCCCTAAACTTAATTAAACTATTCAATTAGTCCCTAAGAGTTCAATATCTCTTTAATTTAGTCTAATCCTATTTTAATTCCATAAAGTCACCTTTATGTGTATGACACATTAGGCCCCTATCATATTGGCAATAAATATAAATTACCCAATTAAGAATATTTATATTTATAGACCAAGATTGGCATCTAGCAATGTATCATGCCCACTTGACATGTTGAAAGTGTCAATATGGTTTTGACAAGCCTTTCAATGTAAAATATGTCAGCGTAATTCGATTTTTTCATCATGTATCCCAAAATTAGCAAAAGCATGGTTCAGTGTCTACTCTTAGCCATTCCATATTAGTATACAACTCCTATGCATTAACTCCATAATAAATATTTCCTTGGCTAAGGTCTTTAAGTTAACATGGGCTTGGTATAAGTGACAATGTCCTTTTTAATCACTTAGGGTGATGAATCCTCTCTGGACCATCAATAACCTTCAATCTACTCCATATCATACCCAAAACCACCTTTATTTTGGTATCCATCCATTGTGGACCCATAAGGACTTATATGCTATCAAAAGATACTCCCATGAGGACATATGTGATAAAAATGATTGGATGGATCACATGATTGGAATAATTAGGTTGGTTTATGAATGGTGAGTTGGCCATTATTTTAGTTTTTTCCTCTCTGCTTCATAGTTATGTTGAATTTCATCATGAATAATTTAGAGACATTTATCCCAGGATTATTAAACATGTTGACAATGGCTGAGAAATCTCTTACCAATGAGAAGGCTATCTATTTGGTTACTTTAACTTCTAAGAAAACAAAGAAGAAAAAAATCAAGATGGGACGTGCCTCTTGGCTTAAAGAGTTTGAAGACTACTAGCGGGGTCCAAATTGATGAAGGGAACTTGCCATCACTGTGGTAAGCCTGGTCATTAGAAGAAAAACTACAAAGAGTACCTTGAATCTATTAAGGGTAAAAAGTTGAAAGGAGTTTCTACATTACATATAAATTCATAAATTGATTTACTTTCTTTTGGTATAAGATTCCTAACTATTGGTACTAAATAGGTTTGACATATTTTAAGATCCAATGAGAAAGAAAAAGAAAGAAAAATAAAGACGAACTAAGGAATCGATAACCTAGTTAATGTAGATCAAGCTTGCCAAACTATTTTAAGAAAGTTTATAAGAAACTTTATGATTTATTACTCTGAACATTGGATGTTTTGTTTTGGCATTATAAGCCAATTATTAGGAAATTTACTTAAGATAAGTGTTATGAACACATATTTGTCATTGTTGGCATATGGATGCCATGCTTCTTTTAATTTCCTTATTTGAATAAATCTTTGTAGAATTGTTTTATAACTTGGTATATGTATTTTATACTTATCAATTAAACAAAGCCCAATTAACTAAAATTCAATCTAACTATGAATTGAATTTCTTGCAAGAAATCTCACACATGAGATGTAGTAGGAATGTACATGAATGATTAATAGTTAATATTCATGAAATATGACAACGAAGTTATAATTACTTAGATGTAATATTGGAAAGAGTTCTAACTAGAGAGGTTAGATATTTATATCCGAGAGCCATTAGCCATACGATTGGAATCGAGCTTTCATTGGGACCCAAACAGTTCCATGGCTTGATAATTTAGATTATCAAGAATAAATTAACATATTCTCTAGTTAGTAGACACTAATAACAATATGATTGTTTCAATTGCAAGTGGGAGTATGAGTATGCCCTTAAACTAATTTGATTGGGACATAAGAGACACAATCAATTATCTATATACATGTTACTATTTTATAGTGACAAAGGTCTTTTTTCATGTTAATGACGTGATTGACTATTAAGCAAACACTAATTAGATGAAGCCTTTGAAACAGAATGGCCTTGCAAAGGAATTATAAAGAGTTACGATTATGAGATCCTTATGCATCAAAGCCATATTTCTAAAAATGTTCCTAGTCATTGTTTTGTCAAAATAAGGCATTGAAAATCAACAAAAACTAACATATGTTAAGCCTCTATGTAAATGATGCATACAATTGGTCTCATGATTTAAAGTATATAGGATACTTGGGGATAACATATGGGTGCTTGTTTTATAGAAACAAGTTCACTGAACATGGCCTGTATAAGAACTCCATTTGGTATTAGTTACTCAAGTGTCTATAGAATATGTTTTTATTTGCTAGTTGTTTAACTAGTCCTCAGGCTTGTGATACTAGGTTATCTCATGTGTGGGGTATCATACTTAGAGATCATCATGAATAGGTCCACAATATATGGATACTAAATAAGGGTTGTTTTGGTATGATTTGAAACATGCTGAATATGGATAAGTAATCTAGTGAAGATTTACCACTCCAAGTGACATTAGAGATATATCTAGAATGAGTTGAAGATCGAACATGTATTGAAGCATAAGTGATATATGGTGAAAGAACTGTATTACACTGATCAGCTAGTTACTAAAAGGTTTAAATAAGGTCGCAATGGCTCTTCAACATTTAGGTGTCATGATGGGTTACTAGATCCCCCTCTTGATCTATGGACGTAATTAATCATAGTAATTGTGTTCATTGCCAACATGTTGGGAAACTAATGGGTCACTCACAATAGGATGATATTATTGAATTAAAATCAGGATTTAATTAAGTTTGACTTAATTAAATAGAAGGTGATTAAACGAATGACGTAATTGAAAAGTTCCATTAAGAATTAATTTAATACAAAACACTTAGATTTTATGAAATCGAAGATTTCATTGTCTTTTTAAGACATGATAGATAAGATTGTCTTATTTATATAGTGTCCAAATTAAGACATTCTATGTTTAGATGGATAATATCTAAATGAAGACATTATATAGTGGAATTATCCTAGCTGAAATTCTTTGATAATCCCTTTAAAATATTTACTCATAAGATTATTATTAAATTAAAATTTCTTCGATTTAATTTATGAATTTTATTTGGATAAAAATTCATAAAAGGATTATTTAATTTAGCTGAATGGTTTTTATCTATTATCTTATATTTAATTACATGAAAATTATATGAGATAAATAAAATTTATTTATATGATAAATAAAAGAGATTAATTCAAATAGAATCTCTAATAGAAACCTAACCTAGCTAAATAGTCTATGGTGTACAAAAATAGAAAGATGTCTAGATACATGGTGCCTTGACCGAAATTCTCGATAGACTATTTTGCTTGCTAGGTTTGACCACCCAAGATGGAAAAATGATTAAATTCATTTACTTAATATGGAATTATTTCACCTATGAAGGGAGTTGTAATTTGACCAAATCTCTTCCAAGTTGAAGAGATTAAGTTCAGCTAAAACTACTAAAGGGAAAGGACAGCCAAGTTGGTTTTTACCTCAAACATTTTTGGTTGTTGTTCTTCTGAGAAAATAGTTTTCTCTAAAAAGTTTTCCCAAATACTACCACCCTAAAGTCAAAAACCACCATTACTGCCACCATTATACTACCTCGTGGAGCTATTCTTTTTTCACTTTTGGTGTATTCACTATCCCAAAATAGTTCTAGATCGTGTAAAGAAAGAAGCAGTCCTTGATCATCCTTTGGTTTTTCAAGTGATAATAGATATGTGTATTACTGTTTAAGGCAAGAAAAGTGTGTTGCTTATGACCTCTTAGATCTGATTAGACACCAAGCCACCCACCTCCAGGTTTCTCAGATTGGACATAACTTCAGATTATGATATTTGAGAGTTAGGCAATCTTTTTTAGATTTAATTTTATTAAATTTGGTTTTTAATATGCTGCATGTTTACATCCCTCTTAAAGATACGAAAGAGAACTCTCGTTATTTTTGTGTTTATTGTTTTTGCTGAATACTTATGATATTTTATAAATTTTAAATGCTATTATCGCATAAGGCTGGACTTTATCAAGAATACAGATTCCCTACTCCTTTTTCATGGAAAGAATCTTGGGTTTTGAAAACTCAGCATATTTGACATTTGCCTTTTGGTACCAGGCATTTTAATAACTATGGAAAAAGATTTCTACGCCATGTTTTCTTTGAAAAAAGCTTCTCTTTGACTTTTGATGTGGAGGAATGAATTCATTAGGCTCAAAAAGGGTAGCAAGGGATTGATTTCATAATTTGTTAAAAGATGGTGAAAAATGACCATTTCTCATTTCGAACATGACTATGCGAACTGAAGAGTCATTCCTCGAGATAAGGCTTTTTTAGAAACGTCTTGAACATATTAATCACATGGTCACATTCTATTTTCATTTTTCTTTTCTTTTTCCAAATGTATGTCTTGATTCTTTTTTTCTCTCCAAAGTCATGGGCATGCTTCTTAAGATCACTGATCTACGTAGCCATAAAAGAACCTTTGTTTTGTTTGTCAATTCCAAAGTGAGTTTACATCATTTTGAGTCTCGTATTTGTCTCCCCCTTTATTAGAAAGTGTGAGAAAATTAGTTTCAAAGATAAAATAAGAGTCTTATAGGTCACTGGTTTAGGAAAAAGATCATGTATTTTGCAGTGCAGATGTGTTTTAAAGAGGTTTGGGAGGTTTAGGGGTATTAACACAATCTTAACACGTATCAAACTACCCATTTAGATCTTTTGGAGTGTGCTTCGATTGTTTAACTCTCAAGCAACCAATAATGACCTTTCCTAATTACCCATTACCTTGGTTAAGGATTTTTATTTTTAGAATAACTTAGGGTAAGAACGTGTGTGTTAAAGGTAAGATGCTTTACAAAGTACATTAGTCCCTAGAGCTGATCACCAATTCATCGAGACTATTCTTGTTTTTGAATAACCTATTGTTAGCCTCGATATTGGATATTAGTCATATAGGGTTTAATTATAAAAAAAAAATTAAACTTAAAATGAGAGGCATGATGCATGATGTATACAAATTAAAGGTTTATTTATTTCAAATCAAAGTTCACATTTCTAAACAAAAAAATGTATATAGAATTTAAATTAAGGTGGTAATTGCCCCTGATTAGCATAGGACTCAAAGTATAATAGCCTCTAATCTTAATACCCCTAATTGGCTTCCATAATTTCCTTAAACTTTGCTAGATTTGCATCAATAATGGCTTAGAATTTCTCTTTGAGACATCATAATCTTCTGTCGCATGTCCTTTCACCCCTTACTAATACTTACATGTGAGACTGTAGCTGTACCATTCTAGATATGGAGGCTTACTAAGCCTTGTAAGGACAGCGGTAATCATTTGGCTCTAGACTAATAAAGAAAGAAGTTTTGTGTGGGAGATAGGAAGGGAATGGTACACCTTTACCCTTATTCTTTTTTGCCCTTGAGAATAGTATGTGATGTCTCTAAGTTATCATGAACTTATGGAATATCGGATGACAAACCCATTGAGGTCGGTGGTCAAATACTAGTTGGAGACAAAGAAAAAGTTTGAACAGTTTTTTTTTCAATCATAATAACTTATTCCTCATCTCTACCATTGAAGGTACTATCATTAGGACCATTAGCTATCCTCCCAACAAGTATTTTAACACTGATATCCATGACTCCTCTCATCTTTACCTCTTGTTTCAGTCTACCCATGAGGATCATATGTCTCAAGCTCTGTGAAGGCATTGTTGACCAACTTCTTATAGTAAAGAAATGTGAGAATACACAAAGTAAGTAGTCATCTTCATATTTTAAGAGGCAGTTGGATTTGAGAAGTTAAGGCTTTCCATCTAAAAGCGTAGTTTTTGTAGCTTTGTGAAATTTTTTTCATGGTTTGAAAAGTCTATTAGCCATAAGTTATCTCCAACAAGTGCTTGTACCGTTCCAGAGATGCCGAGCCAAAACTATTTAGGTAGATATCTAGCATTGTTCTAGTTGGGAATATCATTTAGATGCTACCCCAATCAAATTTTCTAAGAAGATGTGGATAAGCAACTTTTCATCCTTGGTATACTCAACATTTTTCTAATAGTAAGAGGTCAAATGTATTTTCGAGCAACTGAGTCCATCATATTTCTCAAATCCTAGGACCTTAAACTTGGTTGGGATAATCATATTTGGGACCAACAAGAAATCTTTAGCATTTTTTAGTGCTCTCTTATCTCTTATAACATTGATTTTTTCCTCGAACCGATCATATTTATATTATACTTCTAAGTTAAAAATTTTTCTTGTTGGATTTTGCCCTAACTATTTCAAATCTATAGTACTATACAAACCAAAAAGGCTTACCCTTGAACCATGAGCTGATTTAGAGGTATAGAGCTAAAGTGTTGGTTAGATTGGATGGCATGATTTTCTCCAATCATTTTGCCTAAAAGACTTGATAAAATGCAAGTTAGTTTTGATGGAATATGGGCTTTGCAAAGGTTCACTCTTATTATTGACCTCTTCAGAAAGTACCCATGCACATGTATAAGTGAGATAATGAGTAAAAGGATGAATGAATGAGTCAATGATGCTATGGGTGACTAATAGGTGTAAACATAAGGAAACCAATATAAAAATTACAAGAATTTCAAATTGTTGTTTTGATCATAAAATCCCATTGCTTTAAACATATTCCTAAACATCTCATTAATGTTCATAATATACAAAATCTGGTCTACATAATCCCAAGAGAGTTGAACATTATCTTGGTGACCATTTCCCTACCTTAATACCCTAAAGCCGATAGATAAAACATCCTTTTATATCACCATCCATGGCTTCAATCCTTCTTATGAAGTGTTATGCTAACTAAGGTCCTTGATCAAACCATCTATAGTTAATAAGGGTTTACACTTTGTTCTTGAAGGCCATACTTTCTTCAACGGAATGCCTACAGGTTCCATAATGATACTCGTATCTAGCTTTCAAATCATTTCACTTAATGTATAGTGGGCATTGAAGTTCAATAGATGCACAAGAAATTAAATGTCTTTGTAGCAAAAAAGGAAGATTTCCTTGTAATTGATTGGGAGGGGGTCAAAATTCCCCGACACTATTTTTTTAGTTTTCTTCCAATTGTATGCTAACAAGAAGCATACGCTTTTATTAATGATACCATGATTTATATTAAAAAATTGGTTGACAAGATGGTTAAGTGATGCCATGATGTGAGGCTTCCCCAATCAACATCCCATCGACTTTTAACCCTTTAAGATATGAGGATTTTCTTGGTTCAAAAAAGAAGGGTGCAACCAACTAATCTTGCTCTAGCTTCTAGTGTAATTCACTATAGATTTTTTAGATTAAGTTAAATCCTAGCATCTCCTAAATTTTTTCTAAGGTTTTTTAAGTATTTGTGATGTAGTAAGGTTGAGGGTTATGGGTGGTATTATGTGGAAAGGTAAGTTAAGGGTTATATCAGATGCAATATGTCGATTGTAGAAAGTTATGTTAGGGTGGTAGGGGCTAGGCATAAGGTATGAACGTAAGCCAGCTTGCGACTGGCTATCATCGTTTTTATTCTTGGATTGCTTATTATCAGAGCCAAAGGATGGTGAACGAAGGTTGACCCAGGTTAAAGATTGAGCCTTCATGTAATGGTATGGAGTTGGTATTATGGATTTCAAACATCAAGTGCAGTATGGGATCAAAAAGTTTTATGTTGGTCATTTCAAGTTTGGCTACTTGCATCTTTGCTCCTGACATGGGTGAGGGTGATGGTGACTAATAGGATTAATCTATCTTTAGTTGATCAAGGTTTGAGATCATCCCTGTTAGTTCCAAAAGTTGTCACTTCATTCCTTGAATATCTTGTTTGACCTCTTCCACAATTCCTTGCAAAGCATTAACACACATTTCCAAGGTGTTTACTGTGCTCTAACCCATTTGATCCATTATAAACAATGATACCTCTATAGAAGATCCTTTTCAACTTTAAAAAAATCAATAATTGCTCTACCACTTTTTTTAGTTATTCTTTTAATTTTTAGACATCATGCCCCAATTCTTCTTAGATGTTTTCCAAAGTACGTACCTTTGCTTTTGATTGATCCCCTATGTTATGGGCTTTTCAATACAAACAACAGATAGGTTCAACATTATGTAATGATCTATGCATGGATATATTAGGAATTGATGAATAGAATATAGGATATGTCAGATATGCTTATCTGTACCTATAAGGCCTAAAATGATATGAATGTTATGCAAAATATCATGAAAGAATTAAAGGGACAATGCCTTAATATCTCTCCTATTTTGTCCTTTCTTCTCTTTTTAACTCATGACTTTTTTTTTCATTTTTTATTTAATGACTATTTTTACTCCCCTTTGGAATCAATTCCTTAAAAATGTCTTTCTTTTTCTTGTTCTTTGCTTTTCTAACACATAGCCTTTCCAACTTTTATTTAGGGAATATGAATACAAGTAATTTCAATTTTTATTATGAAAATAATGGGAAAAAAAGTAAAATTCAACTAAGATTTGCCCCTAGAAAACATCAAAGCATCATAATGCCTTTGAGGTGAAACAAATAACCACAGGTAATGTTGTTTATTTGCTAAAACCTAGGCTAGTGCAGACAGTATAACAACTTGCTCAGGTTTAAAATATCTTGATCGTGATGACTTGCTTATCATTATTCTATTATAAGTTAATGTCAATCTATTTGTCGAACAGCATGATAGCTTATTTAGGTGGTTTGTCCATAGCAAGGAAGCAAGATGCCTTTTAAGACATCACTAATAATCTATACAATGATGTTTACCCACCATTATCTAGTGGTTTGATAGGTGTTAAGCCATCAGTCATACAGCATAATGATTTACCCAAGCATATTTTATTCCCTAGGAGGTGATACAAGGCCTAAAATAGGGTGTTAAGCGACAACATTCTTATGTTATCTCTTAAGAAAAAAAATGAGTATGTCATTAATCATAGCACAAAAGCATGCCCCAATGGTATTATTAAGATGGATAACACATCTTGGGACAAAAAACAAGAGAAGTAAAAGGTAAGAGATGTTTCCCTCAGTGACTTATTTTTTGGGCTATTCTAACAGCACTTTGGAATGGTTTAACATGGTTTAGCTTTTATGGCTATCTATATGGGATTAGGTTGAGTCAAATCGATTCCTAAATCACTCCTTTATTTGACAAGGATAGTCGAGGTACTCAGTTCCTAAGCCCATCACAAGCTCGGCAGAATGGGTTCAATTTAAGTGGATGGATTTCTTTATACCTATAGAGATAAAAAAGAATATGACAGTGTTGAAACATGGCCTTAATACGAGTCTTGACCCACTGACTTAAATGGTAGGTGTACTCCTCATTTCTATATGTATCTATAGATAATTATTTTTATTTGTAAGGCCATATTATTATCATTTCCCTATTTTTTATCTTTGATGATTGAGTTGTCAAGATGAATTGCTCACTCGATATAACCCTAAGTCATTACAAAATGACCATTTTTTGATTGGCCACCAATCTATTTGGCTAGGTGAGATTGGTCACTTATCAGAGTTCATAATTTGATAGTTAGAACCCTTAAAAACAAACTCTAAGGTCTATGATTATTCTAGAGATCATATAAAAGGGTTAGGGAGTCGGTTACAATCACAAGTAAGGATTAACCGTCTCATGATGCTCGTAAATTGGTACCTTATTAACCATTTGTTAATATATATTTTAATTTTTATTTGATTTCAATATCTGATATTTAATTATAATTCACATATATAAAATTTTTTGTAAAATAAATTTACTATTTTGTATGAGAAAATTGGATTTTTAATATTTTTGAAAATTAAAACATCTTTCGCACTCTTTCGAAGAACTAGAAGAACACAAAAGTTTTATCAGTATTTTTGTACCCCCTAGAGAACTGGAAGAATACAAAAGGTTTCAAAAATCAAAATATCATTTGTAACTATTGCAGAGCCCAAGGAATACAAAATTTTTTATTTTACAAAATTTGAAAACAAAAAACTTGATTTTTATTTAAAAAAAGGATATCTTGTTATTAAAATAATGCATAGAACCTCTTTTATATACTGGGAGAAACTCACGTACTATTTTAACATCAAAGGCATTACCTTAATTTAACAATTCTAATTTTTTAATAAATAAAATTTGTCCTAAGACTCAGTTTTGACAAAATATACTAAACTCGTCTTTAAAGATCTAAATTTGGTCAAAATGACTAACTGTCCCCTAAAGTATACCTTTGACATAAAAGTATCTTAGTGACCTTAAAGGATTTGGTTCTAAAATATATTAATGCAATGTCCTTAACATGTACCTTTAACATATAAGTATCCCGATACTCTAAAAGATTCTATGACCTCATAACCAAATGAATTTAATCGTACTATAAACTTTTGACATAAAAGTATCATAGTGATCACATAGGACTTTGTTCTAATATAAATTACTAAAATTCCCTAGGTCTACCTTTGGCATAGAAATATCTGATTAAACATAAAGGACTTGGTAGCTTCATAAAAAGACTATTATACACCTTTAACATATAAGTATCTCGATGATCATAAAAGATTCAATTCTAGGATAAATTACTAAAATACCCTTAAAATATACCTTTGACATAAAGGTATCCTAATAGCCCCAAAGGAATCGATAACTTCATAAACCACTGAACCTATTCTTATGCACTTTCGACCTACAAGTATCCCGATGATCACATAAGAATCGATTTTGGGGAAAATTACTAAAATGCCTTAAGGTATTACCTTTGATGTATAAGTATCCCAGCAACCTAAAAGACTTAGAAGCGATATGAAATGAAACTTATATCCTCCATGGGTAACTCGACATCAAAATTGACCTAAAATGCACAAATTGCTACTAGGTCCCTAATTTTTGAAAATTACATTTCATACCCCCACCAGAAAACTAGAGAAACACGAAAAGTTTTAACATTTTTTGTACCCCTCTAGAAGACCACAAAAATGCTAGAAATATCCTAAAAATGTCAAAAATATTTCATTAACTCTAAAATGCACAGTTTTTCTAAGGAATCCTCAATTTTCTTTAACTTTCCAAAATAGCCCCTATAGAAAATGAATATCACAAAACAATATAAAACACAACAAAATCAACAAGGCAAACATATTACAAATCATATGAAAAGTTTGACCAAATCCTTTTAGCCTTGGAATTATTTTTATTTCTTTTTGCAAACAATTCCCTAAACTTTCAAAATTTACAAAAAAGTCCCTAAAAGGTTAAAAATATAAAAAACACATCCAAACATGTTAAAATTCATAACGAACACCTCTGACAGTCTACAAGTGGTTCAGCCAACCATGATAGGTTTTAAAATAAAACTTTTTTCATTTTTACAATCTAGTGCCTATGTGATATATATACATGACAAAACGATATAAAACACATTAAAATCAACATGAAAAACGCATCAAAAATCATGTAAAGTATTCAACCAAGCACCAGAGGACCCTAGATAATTAAAACACACTTAAACATAAATACATTAAAAACACTTTTAAATATCTCATCATAGATTCGGTCATGCTTACATGGCCATGAAAAATTTTTTTACAATTTTTTTAATTTAGTCCCTATGTTTTCTATGATTACAAAATAACCTAAAAGAATAAAAACATCACAAAATCTTGACATTAAATTTGGCCAAGCTTAGAATCACCCTTCCAAGGCCTTCAAAATTTTAGAAAATTTATTTTTAAACCCCTATAAATTTTAAATGTTATAAAATAATCCAAAACATCTTAAAATCAAGGATAAAAAAATTAACCAGGGATCATATATACTTTTGGCCAACATGTATTGCACCAAGAAAATATTTTTCCACCATACATTTACATAAATATCAATAGAAATCCATGAAATAATTTTACCAAGCATAAATATGCATAAAAACTTGATAAATAATGAGTAAATCAACATAAATCAACATGAAAATATTAAGAAAAATAGCACAAAAATATACACATGAAAATAATATTATTTCTATCTACAAACAAAAATAATCTTGGTGAAATGTCAACATATTATTAATAAAAATTAAATTTAACAACTTTATCATCAAACCTTGATCGTGACCTTTATACTTGGCCTTTAGACATGAACCAAAATTCATGAGCACAAGTATTCATTAGGCTCACTAAAAGGAAGAAATGAACATGAAATGAACAAAAATTAAGAATTTTACAAGAAAAATTACCCTAAAAGGCTTGAAAATTTAAGAGTTTTTAATGTTTTTAATTTTTTTCTCTTAGAATCTAAAGCTCTTAAAATGAACAACACATCCTCTATTTATAGGGGATAGAAGTCGGCTAATAGGTTTCACACACCCTTTGGTCGAATAGCTTCTAGCCATTTCTGCAAAATTCTATATTTTTCTTTTATTTTTTATTTATTATTTTTTTAGATTTTTTATTTTTGATAAGATTTTAATTAATGAGTTTGTCATTTTGCATGATGATGATGTCATACATGACATCATATCTAGAAATATGAGAGAGAGAAAATTTTAATTTGAATAAAACGAATTATAGGGACTAAATTGTAAGAAATTAAAAATTATGTATTCAAGAAATAAAATTTCACATAACAAATTTAATTAAAAATTCATCAAAACAACTTCTTGTGCTTGTTAGAAAGCAAAAATGGGCTCATTGGACTTGTCGAAAAGTTATCGGACTCATTAAAAAAATTAACAAGATTTAAGGCCCATGAAATGGAAAAAAGTAAATTTTGGCCTGTTAAAAATAAAATTAATAAAATTTCCATATAAAACTTCAAAAAAAATTTTGAGAAATTTTATGTGCAAGAAAAAAGCAACTAAAAATAATAAACTCATAAAATTTTAAGAGAAAAACCTCTATGGAAGAAAATTGTTATTTGGATTTTCAAAAATTGATTTAATGTGAATTTAATGAAGGTATTTGAAGAATTTTAAAAATTATAAACAAAAAAAAATCTTACAAAAAAAATTTACAGAGTAGAAAACTCTATATTTTAGAAATGAGAAAATTTCAAAAATATGTTCAAATCATATAAAAGTGAATTAAATTCAACACATTAGTCAAAATATTAATTTATAAAAATAATGATGATGAAATAAAATCAAAAATAATTTTTACTAGGAAAAATTTCCCCTAGTATGATACTCGCGGTATTATGAAAAATTTAAATTTAAGTCCCAAAATTGACAACTTGAGACCTCATGGTATAAAATACCAATATGGACTTGAATTTTTTTTTTTTTTACTTTTTGGGATGAGTATTAGTGTAAGTACTACATAGGTATCAGTAAAAATATACGATGGTTAACTTTCCAAATTTTACAAAAAATCTCAAAAAATTCCTAAAGACAAAAAAGTTCATATCGTGATAATCTCTGCAAAAATAAATTTAAAAATTTTTTAAGAATAAATTTAAAAGCTAATTATTTTACCTTGATATTTATCTTTTTATCCGACAATTTTTCTTTACAACCTCAAAACTACACTTTTTCTTTCACGTGCACATATGGTCATTTAAGCATGACTGAATAGATCTTGAAATGTTCATTGCACAGGAACTAGGCAAAGACCAAATAAACATGATATTCTTTGGGCCGTGATAAGCCTTTCAACAAAAAAGTTTTTTTTAATTGATATATACACACCAACTGCATCATTTTTTAACTTTTATGTGCATATATATATATATATATATATATACACACACACCAACACTTAAGTGCCAATTTCACAAGGACTAAGCCATCAGCTACTTTAGGCTTTTTACATTTTTAGTACCAATTTCATCAGGATAGAGCCATCAGCTACTCGTAGGCTTGGTGCCAATTTCAATTGGGCTAAGGCCATCATCTACTTTTAGGCTTAGTGCCAATTTCGATAGGAATAGAGCCATCAACTACTGTTGGGCTTAGTGCCAATTTTAATTAGGCTAAAGCCATCATCTACTTATAGGCTTAGTGCCAATTTTGATGGGACATTGCCATCAGTTTCTCTTAGGCTCGGTGCAAATTTTGATTAGGTTAAAGCCATCATCTACTTTGCGCTTAATGCCAATTTTGATTAGGCTGAAGCCATTATCGCTTTTTTGGTTTAGTGCTTATTTCGATGGGAACAGAGCCATTAGCTACTCTTAGGCTTAGTGCCAGTTTCGATTAGGTTGAAGCCATCATCTACTTTTAGGCTTTTAAAAGCCTTCTTCACTTACCTTACATAGGATCCCGTGAAGAGGTCAGCCTTCTCCACCTACCCTACATGGGATCGCATTAAAAGGCCATTTTCTTTAATCCTTTTTCACTTACTTTACTTGAAGAGGTTAGCCTTTTTCATCTAAATGTCATAGGATTGTATGCAGAGGCTATTTAACTTAAAAACTTCACCTACTCTTCACAAGATCGAATGAAATAGACTTAAATCCTACTTCACCTACCTTCCACAGAATCAGATGAAGAGGATATCTCAACCCAAAAGTTTACCTACCACACATGATTGAACAAAAGTGGTATCTTTTTCAAAACTCTACCTACCCTGCATAAGATTGAACAAAGAGGATACTTTACTCAAAATTTTACCTACCTTACATGGGATCGAATAAAAAGGGTATCTTACTCAAAACTCCACCTACCTTAGATAGGATCAAACAAAGAGGGTATTTTACTTAAAGCTACACTTACTCTACACAAGATCATACAAAGAGAGTATTTTACTCAAAACTTTACCTACCTACGAGGATCGAACGATGAGGGTATTTTACTTAAAACTCCATCTACTCTACACGAGTTCAAATGAAGAGGGTATCTTACTCAAAACTTTATCTACCTTACATGGAATAGAATGAGGAGAGCTTAAATCCTACTTCACCTACCTTTCACAAGATCAAATGAAGAAGACGTAAATTTCATATATCACAAGGATTCTTATATGTTGACAAGGCTTCATCAATCTAAGCCTCATTGATGCTAATTTTTTTTCTTGATGGCTTGCTATTGAAAGTTAGTAGGTGATTCGATATTTGTCCCTCAGAATCTTTTTTCGAATCTTGATTTTAGGAATCTGGGAATTGTTTAATTTTCCTAAAAAGTCATTAAAGATCAAATTATTATTCATTAATTTAAATATATAACTTATGCAGTTGAATAAGAACTAGTATTTCTCTACTCAAGGTATTTACATATTCCTATCAAAATCATAAGAAGTATCACACTTCATATAAATTTCAGGATTTACAGAACAAGATCTCCTTTTCATTCCAACTTGGGAAATAATCTATTTGATTAAAAAATATGGAAATTTAAAAATTATTTAACCATGAATTTTCTATATCAAGGATAATATATATGTTATCCTTATAATGATGTTAAGGTTTTCTTTTGAATAATGATCACCAGTTAGGACATCTTTGGATGAGATGAAAAATAAATTTAGAGGCATAAATGGGATGGCATGCTATAATTCTTCTTGAAAAAATTGATATGACAAAGTAAAGGTTCTTCAAAACGAAATTTACTTGAATATTCCTTTTATAAGAGTTCTTTGAAAGGCAAACAATTAAGTTATAATCCCCTATTAATCTTTATATACAATAGCCCAATAGATGTTAAACTAATAGTAGTAAACACCATGTCTTTAGAGGTTAATTTGGAATGCCTTTGGTAAACATCAATTTTCAAAATAGGGCATGAAAGTTTTGTAATGTTATCTTGAAAGGAATCAATATTTGGGGATTTAAATCAACCTTCTACTGATGTCATGAAAATTTTGAAAGTTCAAGGCCATTTTTGAATTAACATGGAAGAGTTTTTTTTCTTTGGTAACTACCTTTATCAGTTTAGGAGCAATTCTAAAGCCTCTAACTTTGTTCAAGACTATCTTTTTTGTTTTTCACTATAGATTTCATTTTTTAATTGATTTCCCCATCATATTCTTGAGGACTCAAAAATCATCCATAAATATAAATTCTTGATGAGCTTCTTAGGAATAGCTTAGTAGCTCAAATAGTTATGTTTGATCAAAATGGACTTTTATAGGTACTAATGTAGGCTATGGTTCTTAGTTTAGAAAGAAAGGATAGTTAGGCCCAAATTAAGTGTTTAAAGGTAATTAAATCAAGGATCATTTCCTTTCAGAAGTGATTTTACCTAACATATCTTTCAAGATGAACAAATCATCATTTCTTTATCTTTTTTCCTTTTTATTTTTCTTTGGCTCTCTTTATTTCTTTCTTCATTGTGCTTTTCTTCATTCTTTATTCTGAAAGAATTTAAAATTTTCTTTATTCTTACTTTGAATAATTAAACTTGAAATTTAAACTTTCTTCATTCTTTAAAATTTACATTATGACAACTAACCTATTTTTCTTGTAATCTTATAATAGAATTTAGCCTTTTTGATCTTGAAGCTTTACTTCAGTTGCCTCAAAGTGTGGAAGGTGATTTTTGATTAGGGTCTAAAGAAAGAATAAATCATCAAGCTCAATGGGGACTACAAAGGGAATAATTTTCTACATTTACGAAAGGATGGAGAAAAAAACCCATTTTTCATTTCAAACAAAGCTAATTTAATTGGCAAGCATATCGTTAGAAAAAAAGATTGTTTTTTTTTTAAATCATTTTGAGTACTTCAATAGCATGATGTTGCACTTAATTTTAAAGGTTTAAGGTGTGCCCCTACATTATCAACTTCATAGCCATCAATAAATCTTGGTTATTGTTAAGCTTTCGAGAAAGAAATCAAATTGGTATGGGAAGACTTCTAATTTCATATCTTGTTTATTAAACACTAAATTAAAAAGGTTTTGTCCTAGAAAAAGGTATTTTAGACTCTATCTACTCTCATTCTTTCTAAATTAAAGATTTGGAAGAGTGTCATAAAAGTTGGTTTTATTTGAAAAAAAAAAGGTATTTTTGGCTTAATTTACTTTCATTCTTTTTAAATTAAGGATTTGGAAGAGTGTCATAAAAGTTACGGCAAAAGGTTATCGAAATGAGAAAGATCTCAAAATTACTATCATTATTTTAACACATGTCAAACTATCGATATCTAAATCTTTTAAGAGCTTACCTATTGTTCGACCTTTAAAGAATCCAGAAAAGAACATTTTGGGTGTAAAAGGTCTACAGTGGTGAAAGGTTTATAGTTGAATGTTTGGGATAATCATATATGTGGAAGTGAAGTACCTATTTGAGAGAGTTCAACGTATTGATGATCACCTACCAAAAAAAATTCAAAATGTTCTCATTAGCCTAGATACTAGAAATTATTATTAAGAAAATTTATTGTCCATAACAGTATGCACAATATTCATAAATTAAAATTTATTTCAAAATTCATAACTTTTAAAAAGAATTTTAAAGTCAAGACAGAAACTACCTTTGATTGGCATATTACCATAAAGTTATGACCTTTAAACCAACTATCTTTAATAAACATCTCATCAAATTTTGTCAGATTGGCATCCTTAGGGGATGTCTTTTGCTTTTTCTTCTAAGGAATCTTTTAAAGCAGTTTACCTTTTTCTCTCATCACGAATGTGTTTTGACCACTACTAGAAACTTTGGATATGCTAGTAAAATTTTGAAAACTCTTTAAAATGTTTCAGATTTCACCACTGAAGACTTTGAAAACACCTATAGAATGCTTCTGATATCACTACTAAAGCCTTATCTCCAAAAAATCACCATCAAAGATTTATTTTTGTATAAAAACTTTTGAATGCTTCGAATACCACCATTGAAGACTTTGAAAACTATTTTGAATGCCTCGAATATCACCATTAAAGCCTTATCTTTAAATATCACCATTTGAAGACTTGTTTTTTTTTTAAAAAAAAAAACTTGTAAATGCTTTAAATATCACTATCAAAGCCTTATCTTCAAATATCACCATCGAAGACTTTTTTAATGAAAACTTTTGGTTGCTTCAAATACCACAATCGATGCCTTGTCTTTGAATATCACAATTAAAGACTTTTTTAATGAAAACTTTTGGTTGCTTCAAATACCACCATCGATGCCTTGTCTTTGAATATCACCATTAAAGACTTTTTTCTTTTTCAACTCCTAAATGATGTGCATCACCCCAATTTGATTTTTTTGGTTTGTATAATTTTTTAAACTTTTATATGGTACCATGATTTCTTCTAGTCTTTTTAACTTTATTTCTATGATAGGTTTGGTCTTTCCCATCCTATGCCAATGAACATGCTCTACATTAATACTATTTTCATTCTAGGTTTTGTGACACTTTTGCTAACCAATAGCATATACATAAGTCATTTGATGAAAGAGATAGACATAGCTTCCATTCTTCTTTACAGCCGCTAAGGTTGCTAAAAGATAAAAGGTCAGGGACAAGGACATAGTCCAAATGGATTTCTTTACTTTTCCAATTTTCTATGGTCTTGGCTGCCATCAACTGTAACTTGTTAACATCTACTAATGTTACCACATGGCCACTTTTAAAACTTTGGATGATCTGAAGGGTTTAGCACGTTCAACTTAAAAATGTAAGATACTGGTGGTGATCAAGCCTTTAAGTTATCTCATGATCGGGATTTGGATTAAGCATGGTAATACGGATAGGAGAGAGACCATCAGGTGAATCGCTCTTCCAATTAGTCTCGGATGGTCACCATAAAATGGCCATAAACTTAGAATCGCCATCGATCTTTTTGGGTTGGGTAGGATCGAATACCGATTGAAAATAATATTCTGAGTTACGAAACTCAAAACATCGATTTCAAGGTCTACAAAGTCTAAAGATTTGTTAGTTGGTTTTGAGAGTTGGTTATATGTGGAGAAGGATTAGCACCCCTACGATGCCCGAAACTGATACCTACTACTATGTCTCACTTCGGTTTTGGCTTAAGATTTCATTTGATCATTTTTAAGGTATAATTCCTTTTAATGCATGAAATTTTGTAAATAGTAGATCCAAGCTTTAAAGGAATATTCAAATCGCCTATGACACCTTGGAGGTGTGAGGAACATAAAAATTTTTTGTGAAAGTAAGTTTCGGATTGAGTTTTGAAAATTTGGATATTTCATGTCAAGTATTAGAGAGATACCAACACAAAAATCACTTTACAATTTCTAGAAAATAATTTTTTAAAACATGAATGCACAAAGGTCCCCACAAAAAAGAAACATGTTAGATGAAAAAGAAATAATAAAATTGCATAAAAATAAGCACACAAAAAATAAAAAAAAAGAAGTGATGATCAAAATGTATCTCATGATTATCTTCAATTATTAAAGAATAATTGGCATGACAACTTTAGGACTTAGTTGGATTCTATGGTACTTGAGGGATAGAAAAAGAATGTTTTGATTGATAGGCTTGAAGATGTCTAAAAGAGAATTTGGATTTTAGATGAAATTTGAAAAGAAGGGGTTAGAGTATCCCCTTAGAATGGTAAAGTTGGAGTATCACCTAAGAAAAATATTTTGAGAGAAAATTTGAGTTTTTAGTGGAAAATGGGTTTAGAGTATCCCCTTGGAGTGGTGGGGGTTAGAGTATCCCAAAAATAAATTTTTCATATTTTGAAAAAATAGAGAGGAAATTTGAATAGGATTATAGTATCCCTTCGAAGAGTAAGAATGGAGTGTCCCTAAAAATGGAAATTTTAGGCATATTTAAGAAGGGTTTAGTTGGAAAAGAAGTCTAAATTTTGAAAGAAAAATGAGGTTGGAGTGCCCCCTCAGAAGAACAGAGTTAGAGTGCCTCCATTGGCAAAACTTTTTATATTTATAAAGGAAAAAGATATTTTATATAAGAGGCATTTTGCAACCTATAGCCGAAGGCTTGAAAGAAATTTTTTTGTGTGTTTTAACCTTGATCCAATCTAAAGGTTTGTGTTAGGGTATGCTACTCCATAAGACATGGATTGGATACATTTTGACACATTCAAACATTCTGGCAAAAGTGGTTCGAGAAATTGAATTTATCTCGATCTCGAAATAGGGGATAGCATTGCATAGTTCCCATTCTCAAATTTATTTTGAGCTTATTTGAACTCTTAAGAGGTGAAGGAGGTACAGTTGGAAAAGTGACTCAATGGGATTTAATGTGAAAATATTCCTAAAATTCTTGAAAAGAGTTTTTTAGGTGGAATTAACTTTTGAGGTTAGGTCTATCTCGACACCAGTAACAGTATAAGAAAAAGGCATGATGGATTTTGAAAAATCATTTCATGCTCATCCAAAATTATTAAATCATAAACAATACATTTTTTAAAAGAAAATTTCATAAGTGTTTTAGGAAAATATTTAAAAATTATAGAAAAATCATCTGATGGGCCAAAATGGCCTAAACAGAATATAGCATGCTGATTCTAAGGGTTCCAGGATAGCAAAGGTTCGAGAAATCATATTTTTTCCATCCGAAATGATTCGAGAGCGCATAATAAACCGTTCGAAAAGTATTTCAATGCCCTTTAAAGGAAAACTTGGAATATTCAATAAAAATCATTTATGATTTAAAAATAATTTCTTAAACTCAAACCTTAATGCTGTAAAAGTAAAACAGGGGGATTATTCAACTTTTTGATTTTTTTAAGGGGTTAAATTCGAGTTATGAACATCCAAATGTCCACCATATAGGGACTAGACTAACATAGGCATCACGAGTTCATTCTACAGTCCCAGAGTAGTTTGAGGTGATTAAAAAACCTGTCAACCATGCCATCATTAAGGTCTTAAAACTCAAGATCAAGGCTTAGTATATATTTTCTACCAAAAGGGGATTTTGTTTGAAATATGGCATCTTTGAGCTCATTTTACCATGAATCCAGATCTAAAATGTTTAATGTATCCCTAAGATTAGAAGACTAATATGATAAAAACCTTAGATCCATGCTAATCTCCATCTATTGGAGGTAGCATGAACTTAACTTGGGGATTTCTTTTAAAAATCATATTTTTAGCAAACAAGCATGCATCTTGATAGAAATGACATAAACTAACATAACGTGCACAACGATGAACAAGAGCTAAATATAAAAACATATAAAAGTGACATTTTGACATGAAAGTGGGTGGTAAAAATGCAAGAAGATAACAAATAAGATGCATGGAAATGAGATGAACATGTTTAAGTAGAGGAAAGCATGCTAAAGTTGTCATAACAGCATTTTTATGACATAAGACTCTTTAAAATACAAGAAAATGTATGAACATACTCAATCCATGTTATGAACATTTAAATATGAGATGAATATGTGAATGTGAAAGGAACATGGCAAGAAATGCATGAACATAGGTGTTTTGATAATGATGAAAATGAAGCATGGCATGTTTGCATATCCAAACAACATCAAGGTATCAAGAGGGTCATCAAAATCCTAAGACTACCATAACTAAGGCAATAATATTGCATAGGAGTCCTAGGATGGTCATGATGGCATAAAGAGCTCACTAAAATTATGTAAATAAAAAAACAAAAAATGTATGGAATAAGGTAGAAATATACCAAAAAAAGCTTAAACTTTTCTCCCTTCCTAAAACAGTGACTTTAAGCTCAATCTTTTCCCTTTTTTTCCTATTATTTAGTAAGAAAAGAATGAAAAGAAGAAGCTTTTAGGTAATATGGTTGATGGTAAGGTGTTTTAAGGATGAAAATATGTGAAAAGTTAAGTTTTAGGGGATTTTTTGGGGTGGTTTAGTGGAACTATGAGAATAAAAAAGGGTTGAGGGTGAAAGGCAATGGAATAATGTTTTGGGAAAGTTTTTAGGGGACTCTTGGGAATAGTTGGAAGAGGAATAGTTGGAAGAAGTTCCTCTTCTGAGCCAAGTTTGCCTCTTTTAAACTTAAGGTTCAAGTAATGCTTTTGGAAGATAAGGCAAGGGCATTTTTTATCTTTCATTCATGCACTAAGGGATATCTCAAGTACTATGCTCAGCTAACCCACTTTCCATTGGTTCTGCCATGTAGAGTAATAGACAAAAAGGCTACAAAAGCTTGCAATCGAAGATATGCTTGGCATACCCTCTTACAACTATATTTTCCTAAAAATGACTCTTGTCATTGGCTATTTGGGCTCTAAAAGTTTGTTTAAATCCGATCATAGGCGCAAAGTCAAGTTTTGCAATTAATTATGACGGTTTCTTAATCTTAAAAACATGTTTGAATTAGATTTTCAAAGGCTAAAAAATAGTTCGAATGAGGCAAAAATGCCTCAGTGTATCGATACAAAGCATATTGTATGAATACACAAGGCAATTTTTACCTATGAGCATCGAGGCAATGAGGTATGTATCAATACTAAAAGTAAAAATTATTTCCAGTCTCAAGACTTAGAGGCTTGTATCGATACTTTATGGATTTATATTGATACTCATGCTTGTGTATCGATACTTTTTTACAAATTTCATAACTTTTGCCAATGTCAAGGTCTATATCGATACAAACATGTTATGTATCGATACCAAACTTTACTGTATCGATATTACATGTGAAAATTCATGTTTTTACGATGGTAGGGCCTCATATCAATACTTGTGCAGTAATATAACCTGCATGTACTTGGGGCTTCCCGAATTACCTTACCTTGGTCATAGATAGTGGGAAATTAATCCGTGTATTCATCTGAATGACTCTGGTGATACCATAAAAGTGGCCTTTGATGCTTCATTTTACATTTTTCTTTAATACAGCCTAAAGGCATTTTAGACCTTCCCAAAAAAATTTTTTGCCCGGTGCTATGTCGCCTAATAGTACCTAGCAACACAATACCCAGCAATCATCACCCAATTTTTATTTTTTATTTTTTAATTCTATCATCTTTGAATTGAGTCCTAGGTTGCCAAAAGTTGGCCTGGATAAAATAAGGTGTCTGCAGTACCCCTCTTTAACTGTTGCTGAGTATTAGGAATAGGATAAAGATAAATAGACACCATTTTGTTTAGGTAGGATGATGGTTTCATGTGTTTGCAAAAAAATAAAGAGCTGTTTAGTATTTTGTCGAGATAGGTGAATATATACGCATAAAAGAAAATCTTGATAAGTTTTGTAGGGTTTCACCTCCCTACTAGGTTATTTCTCAAGTTTAATGCCAGATAGGTGCCACCAGCTTTATAGGCTTTGAGATATGTAAGTGTCCTACTCTTTGAAGAGTAACATAGGCTATTTCTTAGGTTTAAACCCCTAGACAAGTGCCACCAGTTGTGTGGGTTTGACTCAACATTTAGCTTTTTATACTCTGAAATAGGTTAATGTGCTGCCATTAGCTTGTGTGGGCTTTAACTGGATAAGCATCCAACTCTTTGTGGACTAAGGTAGGTTAACATGGTGCCACTAGCTTGTTTAGGCTTTAACTCAATAAGCATCCAATTCTTTATGGACTAAGGTAGGTTTACATGGTGCCACCAGCTTGTGTGGGCTTTGGCTTGATAAGCGTACAACTCTTTATGGACTAAGATAGGTTCACATGGTGCCACCAGCTTATGTGGGTTTTGACTCGATAGTGTCTAGCTCTTTATGGACTAAGATAGGTAAAGAAAGGCATCCTACTCTTTGAGGACTAATAAAGGTGTCTTGTTCTTTAAGGAGTAAAAAAGAAAAGAAAAGAAGTCATGCTTTTTTAGGACTAAAAAAATGAGCTTAGATACCTCTCTTGGATGATTTTCAAGGAGCTCTAAGGTCAGAGTACTTACTTAGGGCTTTTTGAGGGTCTAGTCACTTAAGCCGCCCCTCAAGTTTTTAACTTAAGTTGGCTTTTCCTTTTTTTTTGTTTTTGTTTTTACTTGTTTTCTTATAGTGGAAGGAGAAGGAAAAATAGGATGCCCTTTTGGGTTTTCATCCTAAAATCCTTTTAGGCACAGTATTTCTTAATAGAATCAGAGTTCATAGGATTGGGTAGGTCACTGCCATCCATTTTGGTTAAGAAGGATTTCTTTGGAAAATACACGTTTCACCATGTATGGCCCTTTCAAATTTGGGGTCTATTTTCCTAGAGCATCTTTATGGATCTGGAGAATTTTTTTGGGCACAAAGTCACCTTCTCAGAATTGACAAGGATGGACTTTTTTGTCGTGGCTCTTATCATGCATTTTTAATAATCTGACATTCATTCTTTTTTTCTTTGATGAGATTAAGCTACTCATATTGATTCTTGACCCATTCAACCTCTTCAAGTTGTGATTCTATTAAAACTCTAAGTGAAGGGATTTTAAACTCAATAGCTAGGACAACCTCTATGTCGTAGACCAAAGAGAATGAGGTAGCACCTATGGAAGTTCATACTACCACGCTGTAGGTATGTAAAACAAAAGGTATTTTTTTATGCTAATCTTTATACATTTTAACCATCTTTTCGACTATCTTCTTGATATTCTTGATGGCTATTTCAATTACCTCATTCATCTTTAGATGGTATGGGACAAAGTTTTGATGTTGAATCTTGAACTACGAGTAGATTGTCTGCATCATCTTGTTTTTCAGTACACATGTATCATCAGTAATGATCTACTTGAGAATATTATATCTACAAATGATGTCCTATTTCATAAATTTGCATACAACAGATCTAGTGACATTGGCATAAGAACTGCCTCTTAACGAAATAATTGATAACAACCAAAATGAAATGGTTCTTGTTAGAAGTCCTAAGGTTAATCGATCCTATCATGTCCATGCCCTATATAGTGAAAGGCCACGGTGCTATCATAACATGCAGAGGTGTTGGTGGGACATGGAATTTGTCTATGTAGATTTGGCATTTGTGGCACTTTTGAGTGTAGTCGATGCAATGCTTTTTAAGGGTCAACTAATAATAGCCTAATCACATGACTTGTTTCATCATTTGGTGTCTATTAGCATGTGTATCACAAATTTCTTCATGGATTTCTTCAAAAATTCTTTTGGCTTTCGAGGCATCTGTGCTCTAGAGTAGTACTTGATCGTAAACTTTCTCATACAAAATCTTGCCATTAAAAACAAAACTTGCAACCATCCTTCGGATGGTTTTTTTGTTAGTTTCAGTGGCATCTTTTAAGTAATGCTAGTCTTTGATATACTGAAGGATGTCATGATACCAAGGCATGCTATCCTTCTCTTCCTCAATATTCAGACAATATATCAGGGCTGTATAGAATACTCATATGAATAGGAGCAACATTGATTCTTGATTGACTTTAAACATAGATGACAAGATCGCCAAGGCATCAGCAATTTGGTTTTTTTCCTAAAGTAGATGTTAAAAGTAAATATCATCAAACTCCTTTCTGAGTTCTGAGATCAGATTCCAAAAGTGGATTAATTTAGCATCATGTGTTTTCCATTCTCCTTTCAGTTGGTAATGACAAGGACTGAATCTCTAAATACTTGTAATCTTTGAATACCTTTTCAATGGTTGCTAGGAGTCCCATGACATAAGCCTTATATCAGCTATATTATTAGTGCAATTAAAGTTTAATCTTACAGTGAAAGAGTAATGTTACCATCAGGTGAGATAAGCTTTGCCCTAATTCCATGCCCTAGTGTGTTTAAAGCTTTATCAAAGTACATTTTCCAAGATAACCAGCACTCGACAATGTTCTCTGCCTCGAATATGTATATCAAATCTTTGTTAGGAAATTTCAAAGTCTAAAGGCTAATAGTCATCTATTGCTCGGCTTACTAAAAAATCTATTATTGCACTAACCTTGATAGATTTCTGTTTTACATACATGATGTCATACTCGAAAAGTGGGACTTCCCACCTAGCTAACTTCACTGACAAGGTAGGAGCTTTGCATAAATACTTGATAGGATTGAGTTTGGTGATCAGCCACGTAGTATGGTATAGTATGTATTATCTTAACCTTCAAGCTTTCTAAGCTAGAGGATAACATAGCTTTTCTATAACTAAATAATTATTTTCATATTCTATGAACTTTTTGCTCAAGTAGTATATAGCTTGTTCTTTCTTACCTAACTCATCATGTTGACCTAATACATAACCCATTGACTTGTCAAAAACTGATACATACAAGACCAAAGGTTGACCAGGCACTGATGGCACGTACTGATGGATTCTAAAGGTAGTGTTTGACCTTATCAAAGGTTTTCTGGCATTCTTTGTTCCATTCTCCTTGGCTTGTTTTTGAAGTAGTCGAAAGATTAGGTTCCATTTGTCAATTAACTAAGATATGAATTGGGCTACGTAGTTTAACCTTCCCAAGAAACTCCTCATTTCTCTTTGTGTTCAAGGTGGTGGCAGATTTTGAATGGCCTTGACCTTGTCTAAATCAACTTTTATTCCTTTCTTGCTCGCAATGAAACCCAATAGTTTGTTGGACATGATGCCAAATGTGCATCTGGAAAGATTTAGCTTGAACTGGTATTTACCAAGCCTTTTGAAGAGTTTTCACAAATTAGCCACATTCACTTTCTTTTGGCAATTTAGCGATCATATCATCTAGGTAAACATCGATTTCTTTATGCATGAGATCATGAAAAAATTGTTGCCATTACCCTTTGGTAGGTTGCCCTAGCATGCTTAAGCCCAAAAGGCATCACTTCATAACAGAAAATGCCCTACATGGTCACGAAGGTGGTCTTTTTCATGTTTTTAGCTACCATTTTGATTTGGTTACAACCCAAAAATCTATTGATGAAGGAAAATAGTGTTTTTTTTACAATGTTGTCTAGTAAGTTATTGATGCAAGGTAAAAAGAAATTATCTTTTGGGTTAGCTCGGTTTAGGTCCCTGCAGTCTACACAAATCCACACTTTACCATCCTTTTTAGGAAGTGCGATTATATTGGCCACCTATTTGGGAAATTTGGGTAGTTCAAGAAATCTCGCCTCAAATTGCTTTTTCACTTTTTCTTTGATCTTCAGAAGCATTTCGGTTTTATCCGTCTAAGCTTTTGTTATATGGGCTTACACTCGAGTTTAAGGGGAAGTTTATGGACCACAATATTGGTGTCTAATCTAGACATGTCCTGGTAGGACCAGGCAAACACATCTCAATATTCTTAAAAGAGACTTATTAGTTCAACTCGAGTTGATAGCTTTATCGAGGTATCGATTTTGACTTTTTTATGATCTTTTTTCGTTTCAAGTTTATGGTTTTGGTGGGTTCTTCATAAGGCAATATCTATTTTTCATCTTGTTCAATTAGTCTCAGCAGGTCTGGAGGTATAAGGTTCTTTTCAGAATTCTCTTCAAATTTGACTTCAGCAGCACATATTGGTTGCTGGAAATTGATTTTCAAAGTTTCAGTAAGAACAATATAGGTGGAAATATATGTAAAGAAAGGGCTAAAAGTTGTCAATAATTATGGCACAAAAGATGAAATGCATAATACTTAACCATTTTCATTGATAATACTTAATAAAAAATGCCCATACAAAGGATCTTGCAATGTTTTTGGCCAAAAGCATGCAATTTTAGTTCATAGCATTACTTTGAAATAGACTTAAATAGTACAAGAATCTCATTTTCAGTTCAAACACTCGAAACAAATCTTGGAAAGCATAAACTAGTCTCTGGGCTTGTCGCTGACATCTTTAGTTTATCAGTTGCATTGATGGAGGAATCCCCAAATGTGTTGTCCTGTATGAGCATCACATTAGCAAAGCCAACATTCATTTGTCCTCCTAGACAGAAACTTTTTTAAAGTGACGAAAATACCATTTGTTCGTATCCCATGTCTTGTCCTGATAGATGGGCCATCCTCTTCTTACGGTCCTTCTGGGCTTGTTTTCATTTTAGTTGTGCACTAGGCTTGAATCCTAATGCTCTTTTGTCGATCTAGTTGACAACTTTCAAAGCTTCAGTAATCCCTCAAAGGTGTTTTTTGTGTTCCCTTCCAGCTTGGGCACTTATGTTGATAATTAACTACAGACCCATTTGAGTGCTCTTCGATAAGTGAGGCTCAACCATTGGCAACCCTTCCTTGACATAAATGGCATTAACAAACTTAAGATTGAAATGAGGATTTTGGAATATCTTAATCGGGTTTAATATATAGGGCATCGGTTGAAGTAGCAGCGATAATATCTTCTTTTCCTCTAATACTAACGACTTAGTTTTCGATGATGAATTTCAATTTCTTATTTAACGATGATGGCATTAATCACGCAGAATGAATCCTCCCAATAGGCAATTGTACGATAAAGCAATGTTGATCACATGGAAGTTAACCTTAAAAGTAATGGGCTAATTTGGAATGGAATGGCAATGTTTCCCATAACATTTTTGTAAGTCCCATCAAACGCTCGCACAACCATATGACTATTCTAGATATAAGATGCGCCAATGAGGAGCTTGTTCAAGCATGATACAGGCATTACATTTAGAGCTACCCTATTATCAATGAGCATTTCGGGTAACGTGGTGCCCTTGCAGTATTAGTGATGTAAAGGGCTTTATAGTTTCCCCTTTCTCCATGAAGGATTTTATCATCGGTGAAAGATGTGTAATTATCAGTCATGATGCTACTAATTAGATGATCCAACTAGCCTACAGAAATATTGGGAGTGACATAGGCCTTATTCAAAACCTTCAAGAGAGCATTTCTGTGAGCTTCAGAGTTTAATAGCAGTAATAGCACAGATATCTTGGCAGGTTGTTTTTTTAACCGATCAACAACACTATATTCACTATGCCTTATGAACTTAAGGAATTCAATAGCTTCCTTCTCATTCACTAGTTTTTTAACAACCGATGGATCTAATTCCTTGGTTGTAGACTTAACTACTTGAAAAATGGGATTAGTATTCTCTTACTAAGTTTCACTTCTAGATCCCATTGGGGTGTAACATCTGTCACCTTTGGTGAGGTGGCTTACCCTTGAAAAGTCAACATTTGCAACTTGCTATCTAGATTTTTCGATGATTAAGGTTTTGCTTTCATAGTTCTAAGGAATTGCTTTGCTGTCCTTATAATGGAAAAAGGACAAAAGTTGAATGATCATCTTTGGCATGGGTTGAACAGGGGTAGCTTTGTTTCTTGGTCGATTGTCAAACAATACTAACAGCCTTCCAATCCTATAAGGATGATTGTTCTCTTCCCTCTCGATGGCATTGATAGACTTCATATGTGAGGCTCACTTTTTATCATAGAATTTAATGCTACCCTTTTTCAACATCCTTTCAACCATAGCACAGAACTCTTTGCATGTTTGAAGAGTATGGCTATGGATGGTGTGGAAATCACAAAAACCATCTTTGCTTTATGTTTCATCTTTTCGACCTCATTAACCAATTTAGCTTGCACCAGGATTTGTCAAACCAAATTCATTGGCATTTTTACCTCCTCTATGTTTTCTACAATCTCGTAGTTCTTTTCAATAGCCATTTTGCTTAGATCTAACTCAACATAAGCTTGAGATAAGCTAGCTTTAGTTTTAGGTTTTAGTTGTTGACTAGCTTTTATTTTTTATTTCCCTTTGCCTTTATAGGTATTTGTTCTGCCTGATTCATTTTTCATGGCCTTATTGATCATTCCATACAATATGACTACAATTGTGAAGCTCCTTGGGAAGCTTTTTGCTTCTTTTCCATAATAAAGAGATTTTAATGTGCCGATGAATTTGATAGTCATCTCTTTTCTTGTCAACAAGGGAAGAACTTGGGCATCTTCTTCCATCAATCTCAAAGCATATTGCTTGACACTTTCATTAGCTCTCTTTTGCATGCTTATGAGAGAAAGCCAATTTAAGATCCAATCGCTAATAGGCCTCTCCTCATCTATGGCATTAATAGATGGACTAGGATGTCATCCCACTTCTAATAGAACTCAATCTCGGATTGGTCCATCATTCCTTGGACCATTTCTAAGAACGATGGATAGTGCTACAGATCATGCCCTTGATTGCAGTGGCAGTAAGATAGCCCAATGATTTTTTCATTTTGATCTTTGATGTTTGAGACTATTTAGCTCTCACAAAAGCTTGCCAGATCTTATTCATCAGCGTTTTGCTTCTTTAATGCTTATTTTGATTTAATAATTTTTTTCATCGATTATTGTATTCATTCTCAGTTCTGGATAGTTAGGGAGTGGATTAGCTCCAACATTTGGTCTAGGCCCTTATTCGACATTGATCACACTTTTTTCTAACAGACCCTAGACTTTTCTTTTAAATGAAGTGCAATTCTTAATAGAATGACCTTGTGCTCTAGCAAGGTACTTCCAATAGGCATTTTCATTGAACCACCTGAGATACAGTGGTGATTTTAGCTTTGTGAATACTGAGGTCACTAGTTGACCTGCCGATAAACGAGAATAAATCTCTTTGTAGGAGTAGAGAAGTGGCTTAAAGTGTTTCCTTTCTTAAGGCACTTATTGATTGTTTAGGGCTCTTACATTGTTCATGTTGTAAGATTGTGCACCTTGGGTCATGTTTTAGATGGGGTTCAATGCAAAACTCATTATTGGAGCAAACCCAGCAGAATGAATTGGTTTTGGTGCTAGTGAGTAAGGGTTAAAAACTGAATTCAACATGTTTAGAAGACACACAGCCTACACAAATGCTGATTTCGATTAAACCTAGCACGACTTTCACTAACAGCATTCATCGTTTTCTCCTTACTCTATTTATTGACTTCTTGACTAACTTGGATAATTCTCTAATGGATATGCTGCCATTTTTTATAGTGTTATCGATCATTTCACCCAATATAACCATATCGGTAAAATTTGTCATGGTATTTCCTACTAGTCTTTTGTAGTAGAGAGCTTATAAGGTGTTGACAAACATGACCACCATTTCCTTTTCAGTCAAAAAGAGATGAACTTGAGCTACTTCCTCTCTTCATCTTTAAGCATATTGCCTAAGCTCTCAGAGGTTTTCTTTTCCATGTTCATAAAAGAGAAACAATCCAAAGCCCAATCGACACATGTTTATGTTGCTCAAGGAAAGTGCAAGCCAAATCTACCCACCTTTGAATTCTTACAAAATCTAGCCTTTTATACCATTGGATAGTTGCCTCAGTCAAACTTTCCTAAAAGCAATGAATTAGTAGTTTCTCCTTCACCTTATACCCAACCATTTTATGGCAATACATGCAAAGGTAGGCAGTAAGATCAGTAGTCCCATTGTATTTTTCAAATCTGGCATTTTGAACTTAGGTAGGATAATTAAACTCAAAACTAGCCCTAACAATTTTGTGTCCATGATCCTAGATTTGTCATTTCCTTCAATAGCTCGATGATGCTTCTTTAGTGACTGATATTTATTCAAGTCTTCATCATTTTTTATGACCTCTTTGGTTTTTCTTGTTCCATTTGCTCATCAAGGTTTAGGACTATAGGCTTTGCTGGTGAAGAGCCTGCACCCTGAAATCCTTCGACCAAATAAGATATTGTTGTAGGGCTGATGTAAATGAATGGCTGAGTTGATGGGATATTTGCTACCAAAGGATGTTGTCCATGAAATGCCTATTCCTAAGTATTGGTGGCTTTAGTACCATTATTCTAATTGCTTTCAAGATTGGCGTGTTCTTTTCTAGCATCGACTATGCTTGTTTGCCTTTTTTCTTTTGATGCTTCAAACAATAGCTTGGTTAGTTCGACAATTTGAGCTTGCAGTTCTTCATTCTTATGGAATGATTGCTCTTGAGACTCCCTCTACATGACTTTAAGTCTCTCAATGCGGCTTAGTGATCATTTTCCATCACTTTTCTATGATTGTAAGTGTTATACCAATGATGAACTATAGGTTCCATGTTTTAAAGCTCCTTCATTTTAAATTATTACCAAATTAGACATTTCAGTTATGAGCATGTTTGATGCGATGAAAGTGAGTATGCGATCATGAAGATAAATGACTATTAAGATGAATGAATAAAACAACAAAAAAATTAGGTTAGTTATGCAAATGCAAAAAGGACAATTGGATTAAGGGCAGCTTTATCGAGAACATTTTTCATTAAAGCAAGAAAATATCTCGATTACACATGATTATATTTGAAAATGCCTAAAACAGTTACATTGCTTGATTACATGCTCTTAGAAATATAACAATTCTTGTTCATGGGCTTAGTCAAGGATCATGCCACATCCATCATGTGTTTAACTTCTAACTGGGCTGCCTGAATTTGCTCAGTGAGATGGTGGTAGTGATCTTGATAATTTTGGTATGCCTTATCAATTGTTTGTAGCCACTCTTGCTCTGATTGTTTGAAGGCTCTTCCTAGTTCATTAATTTGATCTTGGCGAGCTTGTAAAGAATGCTCTATATCTTGGATTCTGAATGTCAAAGTTGCATTCCTGACATGGTTTACCATCAAATCCCAAACTTGAGGTTTTAATCATCCATTCGTCCTCTGATAGGTTGATACGGAGGCACAAGCTCTAATAAGTTTTTCCCTATTGTCCCTAACCTCTTTTTTACATCAATGTAGTTCATTTTTAAGGGTATTAATTTCTACTTCCACTCAGCCGATGACATTCTAAGACGTTGAAACTTGCTTGCTTTATTGAGTGCCACATAATCTTTCTTCAAACTCTTCAAATCTTTTTTGAAATGGTTTTTCTCTTTAACAACCCGATTTACCTCACTATCTCAGATGTAGAGGTCCATTTCTAATTTACTCTTTTCTTCCTTTAAGTGAGTAATTTCCTTGGTGAAGTTGCTTTTTTTTATTCAAACTTTTGCCTAAGTAATTCTATCTTAGAGGGAAACCCTTCAACTGTAGCTTTGTGATGTTCTAACAGTAAACAAATGTAAGGAGTTATTGATGTGACAGGTCTTCCACTCATCATATACTAGGGTTGTACTATTTTCTCTCTAATACCTCTCCATACAACGAGTTTATTTCCACGCATGAAAGGTTAGCTGAAGTTTGACTTGTAATCAGGCTCACCATAGTCGAAATCCCATAACTTTAAGTCTTGGATGAAAAGGACAAGTTGTCGGCATTGGAATTATTGGAGGGCCAGAATGGGTGCATAGGTAGTGCTTCCCCATAATCCCACGAGCAGAACAAAACTATAGCCTCTGCACCAGTATATGATTATTCATGGTGAGAACCAAAAGGCCTTCCATGTCACCTCTTCTTTTTTGAGGTTCTAGAATTTTTGGACCCATTACTATTTGGACTTGTCTTGAGGCCATTCCTTCTTGAGGACCTTAGAGATAGGGCTAAAGTTAAACAAGAAGTTGCATGATAGATTCTTTTCTTTAGGGCATAAGTGATGATGAGCCAAATATAGAGAAGCAGCACACATCTGATGAAGCGATTTATACTGATTTTCTTGTAAAAACTAAAAGCTCAGATGGTTTCAGCAATGATAGTCGGTGCAAGATTAATGTTGCAGCATAATCGAGAGAAAAGATCTGCTACTGTAGCTCCAACAAAGCCTAAAGTTTTTAAAAATATGACCAAACCATATATCGTCAGAGCATAGATATCATGAATCTTTCGAAGGTCAACATTAGTTGCCATTGCTTCCTTTAAACTGGCCTATGAGATGCACTCACCATTTCCTTTTATCTTGATGTAACTCTTAATCTCTCCGATGCATTACAAATTAGGGCTAATCTTTTCTTGAAAATTGGAGGGTTCAAATCCTTGCAGTAATCCTATCAGTCTTGGCTTTCTCAATGTTAAGTAACATAATGTATTCATCAACTGTGGGGACCAAATCTTCATGATTGAAAGAGAAACATCGATATTTTGGGTTCCAAAACTGAGATGCTACTTGCAATAGGCTAACATCCAAATGGACTTAAAGCAAAAATGTAATGTCTTCGTATCTCTTTGTGAATAATTTTTTCTCAGTATTATCCTAACTGGTTCATACATGTTTTAAGTCGTGCCAATCATTCTGACGATACTCTATCTTAACCCTTTCATGCATTGTCAAAACATACCTGGGTTTCAAGACATCCCCATCTTCATATTGTCGACGTTTTAACCATGCTCAAACTTTCTCAAAAAGTTTTAGATCTAAAGAGGACTATTGTTCCATGACAAACACCCCTTGATAAACATTGAACCATTGGCCAATTGTCCAATGATAACGATGACTATGATGAAATGATCCATGCATGATAAAGAAAAAGAAAAAAGGGAAATGAGTTAGTAACCATATGAAATAATAGGCATGAGGATAAGGGAATGAAAAAATAGCAATAAAAGTGCATCGCAAAATTTACCCCAAGAGTAGGGGTATAATGCCTGAGGGCAAACATTATGGTCTTGAATGTTGAAACACTGAACGGATAGCATAATGGCATGTTCGCACTAAAAATTGCCTTTTAACAAGGTAATGTGATACCTCGCGAGAACTAAGACTGACCATTTAAATGGTGATGTTCGAGTACATGTTAAACTATCATTCGGAGAGCATGATGGCTTATTTTGGTTAGATAAACTATTTTAAGATAGCATTGCAGGAAATGACATTCATTTGTCATCATCCATTTATTAAAGAGTATATACCATCAAATGTATCGGACCATTTAAAATAAAATGATAGACATAGACGATAATGTTTACCCATAATCACCCACATAACCATGGTATATAGGAGTAAAGGTAAGAAATGTTTCCCTGAATGATCCTACTCTTTGGGTTATTATAGCAGTAATCCAGTGTGATTTTGACATGGTTTAACTCATAAGGTTCACTACATGGGTTTAAGTTAATGCCTAATTTGGTATCAGAATTGCTCTTTCATCCGGTAAGGATAGCCGAGGTACCCCGATCCTAGACCCATCGTGGGTTTGGTGGAATGGGTTTGATCTAGTGGATATATTTCCCTATGCAAATGTGGGAGGGTATTCACGAGAGACATAGATAATTTACTCATAAAGGCAGATGGCTCACTTCCTCCTAATAATTGGGGTACTAACCATACTACAGTGATTGGTGGGAATCTAGTGCAAATGCAAGGGCACAGTGTGTGTCAGGGAAACAATCAAACCTTTTTGTTTTACCACGTATTACCATTCTTGTTCAAATTAATATTTGTTTGAGAATAGAATAGTCCTTAACAATGAAAAAAAAGCTATGAAAAGCAAATAGTTAGAAAATAAAAATAAAAGGGAATTATATATAAATAATAATGAAAGCCTAAAAACCAAGGGCTATGCAAGACATAAATAGTCATAGGCCTAACTCTCTAAACTGTCACCAAGTTATCACCACGTGCCTACCTTTACAACTTTAAAAGATCTGAAAGGCTTAGCGTGCTCGATTTAAAAATGTATGATACTGGTGGTGGTCAAGCCTTTGAGTTATCCTATGATCAGGATTTGGATTAGGCATAGCAATACGAAGGGTAGACAGACTGTCAAGGGAATCGCTCATGCAACTAGTCTCAGATGGCCACCAAAAAATGGCTATAAACTTAAAGTCTCCATCGATCTTTTCAGTCTAGGCAGGATTGGATGCCTATTGAAAACAATATCCAAGTTACAAAACTTGAAACATCAATTTCAAGGTCTATAAAATCTAGAGATTCATTGATTGAGTTCAGAAGTTGATTACGCATGGGGAAGGATTAATACCCTCTCAACATCCGAAATCGATACCTACTAACTATGTCTCATTTTGGTTTTAGCTTAAACGGTTCCATTTGGTCGTTTTTTAGATATAATCCCCTTTCATGCGTGAAATTTTGTAAATTATAGATTCGAGGTTTAAAGGAAATTTTGAATCACCTATGAACCTTGGAGGTGTAAAGAACATAGGGATTTTGGGTGAAAGTAAGTTTTAGATTGAGTTTTTAAAATTTGGATATTTCATGTCAAGTACTAGAGAGATACCAACACAGAATATCACTTTGCAATTTTTAGAAAATGATTTTTTAAAACATGAATGCACAAAGGTCCTTACAAAAGCAAAACATGTTAGCAAGACAAAAAAGAAAATCATAAAATTGCATAAAAATAAGCATAGTAAAACATTAAAAAAAGAGGAACGATCAAAATGTATCTTATGATTATCTTTGATTATTAAAGAATAACTAGTACAACAACTTTGAGACTTTGTTGGATTCGATGGTACTTGATGGACAAAAAAAGGAAGTTTTGATTGATAGGCCTAGAGATGTCTAGGAGAGAATTTAGATTTTAGATGAAATTTGAAAGGACAAGTTAGAGTATCCCTTTAGAATGGTAGGTTTGGTGTATCCCTAGAGAAAAAAATTAAGAGAAGATTTAAGATTTTAGTGAAAAATAGGGTTAGACTATCCCCTCAGAGTGGTAAGGGTTGGAGTATCCCCAAAAGTAAAATTTTCATATTTTGAGAAAATAGAGAGGAAATTCAAGTTTTCAATGGAGAAAAAGGTTGGCGTATCCCCCTCTAAGAGTGAGGTTGGAGTGTCCCCGAAAATGGTAATTTTAGTTATATTTAAAAGGGGTTTGGTTGAAAAAGAAGTTTGAATTTTAAAGGAAAGTGAGGTTGGAGTGCCCCCTAAAAAGAATGGAGTTGGAATATCTCCATCAGCGAAAATTTTTTATATTTATAAAAGAAAAAGATATTTTGTATAAGAGATATTTCATAAGCTAAACCCAAAGGCTTGAAAAAGAAATTATTTTCGTGTTTTAGCTTTGATCCCAATCTAAAGGTTTGTGTTATGGTCCATAACTCCATGAGAAATGGATTGGATACACTTCGAGACATTCAAACATCCCAACAAAGGTGGTTCAGGAAATTAAATTTGTCTTGATCTGAAAGCAGGGGACAACATCGCCCAACACCCATTCCTAAATTTCTTTCAAGCTTATTTGAAGGCTTGGAAGGTCTGGGAGGCAACCTTGAAAAGGTGACTCAATGGGGTTTAATGTAAAAATATTCCTAAAATTCTAGAAAGGGACTTTCTAGGTGGAATTAATTTTTTAAGTTAGGTCTGTCTAGACACTGGTAGCATATAAAAGGAAAAGGCATAATGGACTTTGAAAAATTGTTTTGGGCTTATTTGGAATGGTTAAATCATAAATCATACCTTTCTGGGAAGGGAATTTCATAAACATTTTGGAAAAATATTTAAAATTTTTTTTTAAAAATCATCCAATGGTCCAAAATGGCCCAAACAGAATATAACATGCTAGTTCCAAGGTTTCCAAAAAGCAAAGGTTCAAGAAATAATATTTCTTTCATCCGGAATGGTTGGAGGGCATATATTACACCGTTAGAAAGGTATTTTAATGCCCTTTAAGGGAAAAATATCAAAACATTCATAAAAATCATTGATGAATTGAAAATAATTTCTAAAACTCATGCTGCAAAACAAGGGGCTATTCAACTTTTTTATTTTCTTAGAGGGTCGAATTCGAGTTATGGACATCTGAACATCTACCACACAGAGACTAGACTAACATGGGCATCACAAGTTTAATCCATAGCCCCAACATAGTTTGGGATGATGAAACAACCCATTGACCATGCCATCATGAAGGAGCTAAATCTTAAGATCAAGGCTTAGTATATATTTTCTAACAAAAAAAGGATTTTGTTTGAAAGCAACATCTTTAAGCTCATTATATCATGAATCTAGATTTGAAATGTTTAATGTATCCCTAAGATTGGAAAACCAGTGTGGTAAAAACCTTATATCCATTCTAATCTCTATCTATTAGAGGCAGCATGAACTTAAAGATTTCTTTTAAAAATTAGATTTTTAGCAAACAAGCACGCATCTTGATAGAAATGACATGAACAAAACATAACATGCACAAAGATGAATAGGAACTAAACATTTAAACACACAAAGGTGACATTTTGACTAAAAGTGGGTGGCGAAAATGCAAAAAGATAACAAATAAGATGCATGAAAATAAGATGAATATGCTTAAGTAGAGGAAAGCATGTTGAAGTTGTCAAGACAACATTTTTATGACATAAGACTCCTTAAAATATTGGAAAATGCATGAACAAACTCAATGCATGTTATCAACATTTAAATATGAGATGAATGGCAAGAAATGGATGAACAAAGGCTATGATAATGATAAAAATGAAGCATGGCATGTTTGCATATGCAAACAACATCAAGGTTTCAAAAGGGTCATCAATATCCTAAGATACCACAACTAAGGCAACAATATTGCATGAGAGTCCTAGAATGATCATGGCAGCATAAAGAGCTCATTAAAATGATGTAGATGAAAAAATAGAAAATGTATGGAACAAAGTAGAAAATATACCAAAAAAAGCATGAACTTTTCTCCTTTCCTAAGATAGTGACTTTAAGCTTAGCCTCTTCCCTCTTTTGGCTATTATTTAATAGGAAAAGGATTAAAGGAAGAAGCTTTCTAGTAATATGGTTGATGATGAGGTGTTTTAAGGATAAAAGTGTATGAAAGTTTAAGTTTTTTTCGATTTTCTGGAGGTGTTTTGGCAAACTATAGGAATGGAAGAAGGTTAAGGCTGAAAAGCAATGGAACAGTGTTTTGGCAGAGTTTTTGGGACTAGAGATTGTTGAAGGATTCTTAGGAATGGTTGGAAGAAGTTTCTTTACTAAGCCAACTTTACCTCTTTCAAATTCAAGGTTCAGCCAATGCTTGTGGGAGATAAGGCAAAGGGATTTTTTTATCTTTCTTCCTATTGGTTCTAGCATGCCTTTTTACAACCATATTGTCATATGGCTGTTTGGGCTATATAAATTTGTTTAAATCCAATCATAAGCCCAAAGTCAAGGTCTACAATGAATTATAATAGTTTCTTGGTGCAAAAAACATGTTTGAAATAGATTTTTGAAGGTTGAAAAATAATCTGAATGGGGCAAAAATGCCTTGGTGTATCAATACAAAAGTGTTGTATCGATACACAAGGCAATTTTTACTCATGAGTATCGATACAATAAGGTGTGTATTGATATTAAGAGCAAAAATTGTTTCTAGTCTCAAGACTTAGAGGCTTGTATCAATACTCCATGGATTTGTATCGATACT
>JBBYHK010056276.1:0-47950 GCA_038382065.1 Adansonia grandidieri | reverse complement strand
AACCCGACTTTCTCGAAATAATAAACTTTCATAATGAAGTACTATAGGAATTATAATTAAACATCCAATGTTGAAACTAAATAAAAATTAAAATTTAACACATGATTAATAAGGTACTGATTTTTGGGCATCATGAGAGGGTCGATCTTTACTTGTGATTGTAACCGACACTCGAATCCTTTTATATGATCTCTGGTATGGTGGCAGGCCTCAGAATTAGTATTTTAGGGTTTTGTAACCCTTAAAATACACACTCCGATGGTGACCAATCTCACCTAGCCTAAATAGATTGGTGGCGACTCCAAACAAATAGTTATTTCGTAATGACTATTTAGGGTTAAATCGGGTGAGTGGTTTATCTCGATCACCCAGTCCCTAAAATGAGAAAATGATGATAATGATATGGCCCATACAAATAAGAGAATATAAAATAATAATAAATTTAATAAATATAGGAGCGAAGGCCATTTAAGTCGGGCTTGGTTAAAATTCGTATCTAGACCATGTTGCGACACCAAGTCACCCTAAGATGAGGATACGTCACAACTTTATGGAAGCTGTTCAAAAACTGTGAAAGTATCAATTCAAATTGAATCTGGCAAAATGCACTTTTGGCACAAGGTCGGGGAAATTATTAGGCTTCATTATGAGTGAAAAAGGGATAAAATTTGATCTGAATAATCAAAGCCATACAAGAATTGCTATCCATGCGTACACAAAAAGAAGTGCAAAGTTTCTTGGAGAGGCTAATTACATTGCTACATTTATATCCTAACTCATAAATAAATGCGATATGATATTTCAGCTTTTGCAAAAACAAAATCTTAGTGAACGAAATGAAGAATGCCAGGAAGCATTAAGAAATTCAGGCATTATCTTTGTAATCCTCTAATATTGGTATCACTTGTTCCAGGATGGCTTTTAATTTTGTACTTGTCAGTATTTAAGAAATCAAGATAGGAAGGAAGAAGAAGGTGATTTATTACCTCAGCAAGAAATTCTTTGACTATGAGGTAAAGTATTCTCAAATAGAAAAGATATGTTGTGCCCTAATTTAGGCTGCAAAAAGGCTCTGAGAATACATGTTATATCATACCACTTGGATGATCACCAAAATGGACCTGATCAAATATCTGTTTGAAGCATTGGCTTTGTGAGAAAAGATAGCTGGATGGCAAGTTTTACTATTAGAATTTGATATAGTTTATGTGAGTCAAAAAGCAATAAAAAGAAGCGCTATTGTTGATTTCCAAGCAAGCCAGGCACTTAATGATTATCAACCATTAAACTTTGAGTTTCCTAATGAGAACTTAATGAATATTTTGGGCAAAAGAAGAAGAGTTGTCGGAGGAATCAATATGGAAAATGTATTTCGATGCTGCATTAAATGTTTTAGGCCATGGAATTAGGGCAATCTTAATATCTTTTGAAGGAGACTGTTTATTCTTTCACCACTCGATTGGACTGTATAAATAACATAGCAAAATATGATGCATGTGTTATAGGACTCCAAGCAGCTATAGAAAGAAAGAATTAATTATTGAAAGTATAGAGACTTGGCTTTGGTGATTTATTAATTGCATCAAGAATGGAAAACTCAGGATTTGAGGATACAATAATATAGAAGGCTAATTTTAGAATTGCTCAAAGAATTCAAAGAAAAGGAATTCATTCATTTATCCCAAGACGATAATCAAATGGAGGATGCTTTAGCCACCCTAGCCTCGATGTTTAAAGTAAATCAAGAGCAAAAGGTAATGCTGATTCAGATTTACTTTAAAGTAGATGAGTCCCCTGCATATTGTTCCAATATTGAAATAAAAGTGATGGCCCCCCATGGCATCACAACAACAAAAGATATCTCCAAGATCAAGTACACTCGGACAATGCCTTTAAAATGATAAAAAAATCTAGAAGGAGGTTGGCAATAAATTTTGTCTTGGATGGAGAAATTCTTTATAGAAAAAGTTATGACAAAATACTACTAAGATGTGTTGACACCCCCAAAGCACAGAAGATACTGGAAGAAGTACATAAGGGGATATGAGAAATCCATGTGAACGACACATAATGGCAAAACAATTGGGCCATTTTTGGATAACTTGGAGGGTGATTATGTTAAGTATGCCTGAAACTGTCATAAATACCAAGTTTATGCCAACAAGATACATGTACCACTTTCACCATTACATGTCATAACAGGGCCATGGCTTTTCTCCATATAGGGCATGGACGTTATTGGACCAATTATCCCTATAGCTTCAAACTATCACTGCTTCATCCTGGTGGCTATTGATTACTTCACCAAATTAGTTGAAGTAGACTTCTATGCAAATGTAAAAAGGTCAACATTGATAAAATTCCTGAGGACCAACATCATTTGTTAATTTGGGATCCCCAAAGGAATTATAACGCCTCCAATTTGAATAATAAATTGATGAAAAAAATGTATACCCAACTTAAAATTTCCTATCATAATTCAATGACATATTGCCCAAAAATGAATGAAGCCTTATAGGCAGCTAATAAAAATATTAAGATAATCATAGGGAAGATTTAGACACTTACAAGGATTGGCATAAGAAGCTCCCATTTACCCTCCTAGCATATAAAACTTCAGTCCAAACATCAACTGTAGCAACACCCTATACGTTAGTTTTATGGCACAAAGGTTGTATTACCAATTGAAGTTGAAATCCCTTCACTCTGAGTTCTAATGGAAACCAAGTTAGAAGAAGCTGAATGGATCCAAAATCATTATGATCAGCTAAATTTCATTAAAGACAAAAAAGGCTAAAACCTAATCAATATGGGCAGATGTACTAAAAAAGAATGATAAAAGCACATGATAAGAAAATTCATCCTAAAAAATTCCATGAGAAAGAAATTGGTACTAAAAAAAATTTTGCGTGGACAGAAAGGATCCTCGAGGCAAATAGGCATCTGATTGGGAAGAGCCCTATATAGTCTAGAAGGCATTTTTAGGAGAATCATTAATATTGGCAAAAATGGATAGAGGCATTCTACTAGAACCTATCAATTCAGACAATGTAAAAAGGTATTATGCCAAAAGAAAGTTGAAAACCCAAAAGGGTGTCCATTTTATAAAAAAACGGATGAAAACCCAAAAGGGCATCTGTTCCATAAAAAAAAAAAATTGGATGAAAACCTAAGAAATGCATATGACCAAAGGCAGTTTAAAAGGATGCTTTGAACTAAAAACCTAAAACAACAGATCAAGCATTTAAAGGAATGGCCAATACATAATTTGCTAAAAGGCTAAGTCTAAAAAAAGCATAGTATGATCAAAGGCATTTTCAAAAGATGGATCTATGCAAAAATAAACATTCTGTTTAGGAGAAATCTTTGAAGAACTGAATGGTAGATTCCATTTATCTAAGTAATATCCAATCCCTTTTGTACTTTACCATCATTTTATGAAATAGTCAATGTTGTATCTTCTTTCATTATTGCAATACAAGTGCATATTTTCATTCATACCTTTATTAAATTATCCTTTCAACCATGCTGACATTTTTACTAAATGATAATTAACATCTTAAGGAAATAAAATTAAATGAAAAGATGATAAGTTGATTTTTTTGCATTACTTTGGAATAAGATCAAAGTAGTACAAGGATCTTAGTTGATATTCCAAATTCTATTGGTTATTCTAAAAAGGATTAAAGGGACAAATAACATTTTGTTATCAGTTTTTTTTGCTATTGATAGGCAATTTTAAAAAGCACGTATTCCGCATCATGTGCTTTTTGTTTTGGCTATTGATAAGAAATTTTAAAAAGCATGCATTCTCCATAATGTTATTCTTCTTCAGCTAGTAATCAGTTTGTTTGGACTATTGATGAAAATTCTAAAAACCATAAATTCCCAATCATGTTTTCTTTATTAGTTTCCAGATGATATTGGTGCATCACCCAATTTGAACTCTTAGGAGCAAATGTATCTTTTCAACAATGATCTCTAAAGATGTCTTTGAAGTCAAGTTCAACTACTGCCTCTTTGCTAAAAGGAAGATTAGGCCCTAAGCAAAAATTTCTGGAAATGCCTTTAGTCCCCAACCAAAAGTTTAGGCCCATTTCAAGAAGAAATATTTATCACATTCTAAAAAGATAAATTTAATTTTAAAATAGGTTGGATCTAACATTGATCAAGAAAATTAAATCATGAAAATTCATCATATGCATTCTTCATGCATTTGTATTCGTATTTTTTAATTTACAGATCTAAATCTAAAATGATATTAGAAAAAGCTTTTCAGTATGTTAGCTAAAAGGTAATCTTACATTCCTTCAAGTAACTTAGATATTAGGCATTTTTATCCTTGACTGACTATACTGATTTCACTCTGGTAAGTAACTTAGATATTAGGCATTTTTATCCTTGACTGACCATACTGATTTCACTCTGGTCAGCCCTTTTAAACCTAGGATTATATACTGGTCACCTTCATTTGACTATATCAGTTTTGCCCAAGCCAACCCTTTTAGACCTAGGTTACATTCTGATCACCCTTGTTTAACAGTATCGATTTTACCTTGATCAACCTTTTAGACCTATGTTACATCCTGGTCACCTTCGTTTGACTATATCGGTTTTGCCTTGGTCAAACATTTTTAGACCTATGATTACATCTTAGTCACCTTTGTTTCTTTGTATTGGCTTTGCCCTGGTCAACCCTTTTAGACCTAGATTACATCCTGGACATCTTTGTTTGACTGTATTAGTTTCGCCTAGTCAAACTTTCTAGACCTAAGATTACATCCTGGTCACTTTCATTTGACTGTATTGGTTTCACCTTGGTCAATAGACCTAGGTCACACCAAGGTCACCTTTATTTAACTATACAGGTTCGCCTTGGTCAACCCTTTTAGACCTAGGTTATATCCGAGTCGCACTTGTTTGATTGTATCAGTTTTGCCTTAGTCAACCTTTTAAACCTACATTATGTCGTGGTCATCCTTGTTTGACTATATGGTTTTGCCCTGGTCAATCTTAGACTCTGGTTATATCTTAATCATCCTTATTTGACGTATTAGTTTCATCTTGATCAACTTTCTAAACTTTGGTCTCGCCATACTCTAATTTCCTATCTTGACCTAGGTTTTACCTTGGTTATTTATTTTTAATGAATATACTTTATGTAGTTTCATTTTATTTTTTGAAAAACATTAAAGCCCCAAGAAAATTGTGTCTATTAGGTCTTTCCTTTGTTCTAATTCTCAACAATGGCCAAAGAGAGGCAGCTGTAGATAACTAATTTTATCCAGATCTTTTTTCCAATAATCTCAGTTATCTAAGATAAAGAGAATAGTTGTCTCTCGAATAAAGGTCGACCTCTGGTAGGTAGTTTACACACTTTTATAACTTGTGTTGTCACAATAAAAGGACTTATAGGCACATGACAAATAATGCCATTGAAGACCGATCTCAAATATAAAGGATGAATATTAAAGAGAATTTTTTAAAATATTTTCTTGTCAAATTTGGAAAACTAACTATTATTGATTTCATGGTCAAATTTTCCATTTTCCATTTTTTGGAATTTTTTGAGATTTTTCATAAAACTTGAAAAGTTGACTATTATACATGTTTACTGACATTTGTGCAGTATTTATGCTCGTATGCACTTTGAAAAATTAAAAATATTCAAGAAAAAATACGCAATGCCATTTTTCTATGATGAGGTGTTAAATTGTCAATTTTGTTACTTGCTTTGAATTTTTCATAATATCACGAGTATTACGCTCGCAAAATTTTTCTTAGTTAAATTTATTCCCAATTTTAGAATTTCACCTTTCTCAATTTTTATAATTAATATTTTGGATAATATGTTGTATTTAACCCATTTTGTATAAGTTTTGATGCATTTTTTTAAAATTTTCTTAGTTCCAAAATACAAGTTTTCATTTATTTATAAAATTTTTGATAAAATTTTCTTAAGTTTCAAACTTCAATATTCTTTAAATATTCATATTAAGTTGCCAAAAAATCAGTTTTGAGAAATTCCAATCCATTTTAAAGATTTTTTTCATTTTCAAAATATGAAGTTTTCTACTCTGTAATTTTTTTAGGAGGATTTTTTTGGAGTTTATATTTTTATTAAGTTCGTATTAAATCAGTTTTTGAAATTTAATTAACTTTGAGTTTTGAATGTTATATATAAAAATATCAATTTTCCATTAAAAGGATTTTTCTTATATAATTTTGTGAGTTTTGGATTTCAATCAAGGTTTTCTTTCATCATTTCATTTCCAAAATTTTGTTTGTGATTACTAATTTTAATTTTTAATTTTTTTATTATTTTAATTTTATTTTATTTTTAATGGTGGATTTTTTACTAGTTTCATGAAAACTAGTTGAGTTGATTTCTAACTTTCCCTTAACCAATTTGGCGGTTTCTAAATTACCAATTAGCTGACATTATCTATGTAATCATGATAAAAATATTTTGAATGACCACTAATTTCATATCAATTTAATGCATTTCTACTTTTGATACAAATAACAAAAAAAGTAAAAATGAAATTAAACTAAAAAAGAAAAGATTTTCAGCCGTGGGATTTTGTGATCCCTTGGCTAAACCTTCCCCTTATAAATAAGGGGAGGATTTTGCATTTTGAAAGGTTTTTTGGCAAGAAAAAGATAGAAAAACACTTGAAAAAAGAATTAAGTTTTTAAAGCTTTGAATAGGAAAATTCCTTTGTAAAAGCTTTGGTTTTCTCATAATTTTTGTTCATACTTCCTCTTATTGGTGAACCAAAATCATGCTTAAGTTCACAGATTTTGATCCATGTTGAAAGACTAAGCATGATGGCCATAAACCAATTTCTTTGATTTAATTGTTTTTGTTTAATTTTTCTTGCTAATAAGTTATTCTTCTTCATGAATCATGTTTATGTTGACATGATGTTGGTTTTCATCTTATATTTGTGATATATATATATATATTCTTATATATGTTATTTCTTTTAGTGTTTTCTTATTATTATGTTAAGATTACATGTTTACATGTTTATCTTTATGATTTTATCATATGATATTGTTGATTTGTGTTTGATAAAACATGAACATGTGATTATTAAGTTGAAAAAATTTTAGTTGGTAGGTTATTTAGGGTTGGCCTAAACCCATGCATGTATATGTGATGATTTTTTTATCTTTGTGCTCCTTTTATAAATATAAAAAGTCTAGGGACTAAGTTGAAAAAAATAAAAAAAAATAATAATAAAAGTAATAAAAATTTCTAGCCACTCCATGCTTGGCCGAAGCCCATATATGGCTTTGGGAGTGTATTTTATGCATTCAATCAAGTAAAAATAAATTTTTTAGATTTTTGGAGTCTTTTTGTAATTTCAAAAAGTTTAGGGACTTCGGTGTAAATATTGAAAATTTTTTGTTAAGGCCAAAGGAAAATGGGCCAATCTCCCATATAACCTTTGGATGTGATTTTTGTGTTTATTTTAATATATTTGATGTTTAATTTTGTATTTTAATTATGTAGGAACTGATTTGCAAATTTAGAAAAGCGTAAGGACCATTAGGAAAATTTAGCATTTTGGTCAAAATAGTCATCTCTAACATAAAATAATCCATTTAAAATATTTTGGAATATTTCTAGCACTCCACTAGTCTTCTTATAGGGTGTTAAAATATTAAAACGTTTCGTATTCTTTTGATTATTTTTTAGGTTATGAAATGTAATTTTAAAAAATTTAGGGACTTAATTGCATTTTTGCATTATAGGTCATTTTAAAATCCAAAATTAGGGTATTTTGGACATTTAAAAAAATTGGCATTTTGTCACAACGTACCCTGGGGTGGATCCTCGTAGATCTACGGGTGCATATGACTTAAAAATTTTTTTTTGACTTAGGAACGTCTTCTTGACTGAGACTTTTCCTTCACGATGTGATGAGAACGTGAAAGTATAGATTCTTGACTTCTGATACAATGAAAGGGACCATAAAATGAATTGCTCATCTTATTGGTCTCAAATGACCATTACGAAATGGCCAACGTTTGGAGTTGCCACTGATCATTTCGGGCTAGGCATGATCGGGTGCCTATTGAAACCTATGTTTTGAGTTACGAAACTCAAAACATCGATCTCGTGGTCTATGTAATATAGACATTCGTTGTTTGGGCTCGATAGTTGGTTACACACGATGAGGTACGAACCTCTTCGCGACGCTTGAAATCGATACCTTACTAGCTATGTCTTATCTCAGTTTTGGTTCTTTCGATCTTAACTTGTTATTATTTTGATATAACCCCTTTTAATGCATGAATCTTATAAAAATATAAATCCAGGTTTTGATGAAAAAGATTTAATCTCATACACGCCCCGGAGAGATGGGGAATATAGAGATTGTCAATAAAAATGACCTCTAGATTTTACTTTGAAAAATAGAATATTCCACTTTAGGCATTGGAGAGATATCCACGTGGAATATTACCCTTAGTTTTACTTGAAATGATTGGAAAACCTGAATTCAAGTAATCATCACAAAGAAATCATGTTATTAAGGCAACAAATAAAGTAACATAACATGGGCCATTCAATGTAATGATAAAGGGAAGAGATAGACTATTGGAATTTATCTCGCAATTGGCATCGATTATCTAGGAATAACTGAATTGATAATTTTTTAGACACATTTGGTTCCTTGGTTGAATGATGTTTGTTTGACACATTCATAGAAATCTGAGAAAAAAATTTTAATTGTAGTTCAAAGACAATGTTGGAGTATCCCCTCAGAAAAATAGGGTTGAAGTATCCCCGTGGATGGCAAACAATTTATGACAAAGGAAGATTTTTCAATCTTGACAATTTTGAAAAATGGGGTTGGAGTATCCCCATGGATGACAAATCATTTTGACAAAGGAAGATTTTTCAATCTAGATAATTTTGAAAAATGAGGTTGGAGTACTCCTCGGAAGGTCATGGTTGTAGTATCCCCGTGGATGACAAATCATTTTGACAAAGGAAGATTTTCAATCTCGATAATTTTGAAAAATAGGGTTAGAGTATCCCTTCAAAATGTCAGATTTGGAATATCCCCAAAAGTGACACATCCGACACTCTTTAGAGAAGCTAAGTTGGAAAACTTAAATTTCAAAAACTTTGTGATTTAGGAAATGTGTAAGCGTTTTGACAACTTTTGGCAAAAGAAGTTATTGTGAATGAGGATGGTAAAGATATAAAATGTGTTTGTGCCTTGATTCAAGCCTATAAAAGGTCAAAGCCTATTCTCAATGCTAATCGGGGTGCTATGGTGACATTTCAATGTCTAGAGATGAAGCTTGGGAAAACAACTCAATTTTGACCATAACTAAAAACAGGGAACAACATTGCGCTATCCTGCTTCCCGAATTTATTTTAAATTTGTTTAAAGGCTTTAGAGGGTGGACAAGACACTATTAGAAAGGTAACTCGATGAGGGTCAATCTAAAAGTGTTCCCAATATCCAAAAAGTCACTTTTTAGGGAAATAAATTTTCAAATTCGGATTGATTGTGCTGTTGATAGAACATATGAGGGACAAGGTATGTCAAAACTTGAAAAATCATTTTGGACTCATTTGGTATTGGAAAATTACAAATGATACCTTTTTGAAAAGGGAATTTCATGAATCTTTTAGGAAAAATTATTCAAAAATTTGGAAAAATCATTTAGTGGGCCTGAATAGCCCAACCAGAATACATGTTTAGATTTCAGAGGTTCTAGATAGTTTAGATTTGAAAAATCATAACTCTCTTAGCCGGAATGATCCGAGGGTGAATAAGACATCATTTTAAAGATAATTTGACATGCTTTGAGATAAAAATATCATAAAATTCATGAAAAATCATTTAGGATTATAAAGTTATTTTTCAATTTGTAACAGTTATGCTGCCAGTAGGGGACAAAGCAAAGTAGAGGATATCTATCTTTTTTTTATGTCTACAAGTCCAAACTTGAATCATTGACATTTGAATGTCTATGACTGAAGGGAAAAAGTGGCATGAGCATCGCAAAGTCATTTGCACAACCCCAGAGTAGTTTAGGATGATGAAATAGCCCGTTGATCATACCACTCAAGGTTTTGACTAAAAAAAATCACAAACATTTAGGGAATTATTGTAAGACCATTTTCGTTTCAAAATCAGAAGATTTGAACTTGTTTAACCAAGATTCCAGTTCTGAAAAACTTAATTCTCCCTAAGATATTTTGCTAACTTTAAAGAAAATGCTAAGTCCATGCTAATCTTCATTGGTTGAGGTTAACATGCTTGGCTTGGGGGGTTTTGAAAATCAGCTTTAACAACTATCAAACATGCATTTTGACAAGGAGAAGACAACAAACACACAAAGAGATGGCACATAACATGAATGGGGATGCTAACTTTACCAATGGTTTAGACAAAGAAAGTGTCATGCATTGTGATAAGAAAATGGGATGCTACAAATGACAATGATTCATGCAAGCTAATGTGTAAATGTGCTTGAAATGTGTTAGGCTAATGATTCATACATGGATTAAGGATAACAAGATGCATGGATATGGCATAAAATGCATGAGCAAGAGCTATCAAACTAATGAGGATGAAATGAGGCATTTTGCACATCAAAGGGGCATTAAGGCATCCAAATCTTAAACTACCACAACCAAAAGCCACAATAATGCATGATAATCCTAAGAGGGTAATGGAAACATAGAGAGCTCACTAAAATGATGAAGGTGCTGAAAAACAAAAGATGAAATTGATAAAGTGAGAAGTTATACCAACAAAACTTCACTTTTTGGCCAAATGATTGGAGCAGTAGAGATTGCTTAAATTTCCCTCTTTTTCTTGTTGTTAATAAGCAAGAACAAGAGAAAAATAATGAGATTTTGGTTCTGGTATGCATGAGGGTGATTTTTAAAATGTGTAATGGTTGGGAATAAGTGTTTTGGGGCTGTTTTTGGGTAGTGAGTGAAGAGCTACGGGATTTAGTTTTCTTAATGTGGGAATATGTTTTTGAAGCTGAAAATGAGATTGAATGAAACCTTTCTTAGTTGAGATATAAGTGGTCTATTTATACCAGCATTTTAGAGCCAATTTATAGATGTTTTTGGTCATTTCTCAAGAGGGACAAAGTGGTGTTAGCTTGGTGGCTATAGAGTGGATGTAGGGAGCAACTTGCTGCCAATGTGGTGGACATAGGGTGGCTGGTTTAAATGCTGAAATGATTTCTAGCAAATAGGGTGGCTGATGGTGATCTTAGTCAATAAACTAGGGAGTAGGGTGATCATGTGACATTGACCTTTTATATCTAATTTAGACTTTTAAAAAATGTTTTAATTAATTCAAAAGTCTAAATTCATAATTTGACATGGGTTTTGATCTTTTTTTTATGCAAAGAAATGAGTTAAAATCGAGTCTTTGATCAATAGTGGATGAGTAAAAATGTTTGAACTGTGGAAAATTAGCCCGGTTGCTAAAAAAATAAGCCCGGATAAAATAAGATGTCTATAGCTGCCCCTCTTTGACCGTTGCTAAGAATTAGGAACAGGGCAAAGACAAATAGACACTATTTTGTCTGGGGTGGAACGAAGCTCCCCAGAACACTTGCAAAGAAATAAATTATAATTAACCTTGCTGTGATAAGTGCAGTGTATTAGCAGCAATCCTGATAGAGGTTTAAGTGAATTTTGTAGGGTTTGCCTCCCTATTAGGGTGTTAGGTTTTTTAAGGTTTAACCCCCTTAGGTAGGTACGAGTAGCATGGATTTTTGATGTAGGTGCTGCTAGCTTATGTGCACTTTGACTTAAACTTAGGTGCCACCAGGTCATGTGGGCTTTGATTTGAGTGCCGATAGCTTCTACAGGCTTTGACTTAGACTTAGGTGCCACCAGCTTATGTGGGCTTTGACTTGGACTTGGTGCCATATACTTGCATGGACTTTGACTCAGGTGCCACCAACTTGTGTGGGCTTTGACTTAGACTTAGTTGCCACCAAGTCATGTGGGCTTTGACTTAGACTAGGTGCTACCAGCTTGTGTGGGTTTTGACTTGGGTGCCGCTAACTTGTGTGGGCTTTGACTTAGACTTGGGTGCCACTAGCTTGTGTAGGCTTCGAAAATGATGCCATTGACTTGTCAACTTTAAAAAGATGCCACTGACTTGTGGGCTTTAAAAGGGTGCCATTGACTTATGGGCTTTTGTAAAGGTACCATTGACTTATGGGCTTTGAAAAGATGCCACTGACTTGTGGGCTTTAAAAGGGTGCCATTAACTTATGGGCTTTTGTAAAGATGCCACTGACTTGTGGGCTTTGAAGAAGTGCCACGGACCTGTGGGCTTTAAAAAGGTGCTACAACTTTTTTTTTATAAAACTTCTAACACAAGTTTTTCTTAACAAAAGTTCATGACAAAATTTCCCGATGAAATGGTTTTGACACTAGCTCTTGACAAAATGCTTGACAAAGCTTCTAACAAATGTTCTCGACAAAAGTTTTTTCGACGATAGTTTTTGGATAACAATTTCTTGACACCGACCCTTTGATAGTAGTTTCTAGGAATTCCTTAGAGGTTCAGTAAACCTAGCTTGGAGTGATATTGTAAAAATGATGATGTATGACGGTAATGTGAATGCATGATATGGAATGCTATCATGATTGCATGATATGGAATGCTATCATGATTGCATGATGTGAAGTCTAATACAGGAGATAGCCGTAGTTCTCCTTATATGTCATTTAGACTCTCGTAAGGATGGCGATCCATCTTGGTTCAACCAAGGATTAGAATTTTCCTGATTTCACTAGGGATCGTAGGTTGTCCCAGCTCCACTAAGGATATGACAAAAATCTATTCTCTAGAATTTGGATTATTGCATTTCTCGATTCGGGAGGCTTAATCATTTTCTTGACAATTGGAAGGCATTGCCAACAATTTGGAGAACGTTTTTCTGGTTTCAATAGGATTTTGATAGAATACATGGGTCGATTTTTTGTTAGCTTAAAATGGTTTTTCTTGAGATGTGGCTTGTGAAAGCCAGAAATGGTTTGATGTATGGTCATGCCAAATGGGTGCTTGGATGTGAAAAGTCCATGATTTTGATGATCAGGGTGTGAGCAGAGTTCCCTGTGCTTTTATTTTCCTTTCGATGTAATATCGAGATGTCCTAATGCATATTTTAGTTGATTATCAAACATTATCAACTAAATAACAAGTGCAATGTGAATTGTACAAGGGTTAAAAGAAAAAAGGTAATATTTATTCATGAAAACAAAGAGATACAACTTGGTATACTATTTGACAAATAAGTGATTCGATGGCAAGAAGTATGATCTTTTGGGTGGAAGATGACTCTGACAATCATGACATAGATGTTCCGTAGATCTTTTCAGGATCTTTCTCGAACAATAAATGTTACTAATATGAGCTGATCTTCAGAAGATCTCTGGGATTGCTTTGCATTGCCTTATAGGTACTCTCAGTTTATGCCCCACCAAAGTTGATCCTCTCAAGTTGCCCTTGTGGGTTTTTAACTATAGTCGGGTTGGCTATCCAGATGCCCTTTTCAGATTTTCATGTGACCTCTTTTTGTTTTCTTTTTCTTTTGTTTGTTTTTTTTTTGCTTATTTCTTTTTGTTTTGTTTTTTTTTGTTTGTTTTTTGTTTTTTGTTTTTTTTAAGGATATTTTTTCAAGTTTTCATCCTCTACGTGTAGTATTTCTTGACGGAATCTGAGTTGATTGGGTTGGCAAGACATTACCCTCTATTTCTAATAAGATTAGGGCCCCTCCGGAGAAGGCTTACTTTGTGACATACGGTCTTTCCCAATTAGGGGTCCACTTGCCCCGTGCATCTTTGTGAATTGAGAGGATCTTCTTCAATACCAATTCACCTGGGTGAAATTGTCATGGGTGTATCTTTTTGTCATGGGCTCAGATCATGCGTCTTTGATACATTTGACCATGGTAGATGGTTTCCATGAGTTTTCCTCGATGAGGTTGAGCTAGTGTATCTGTTCTTGACCATTCAAATTCTTTAAGTTTGGTTTCCATCAAGACTCTGAGATAAGGGATCTCAACTTCAATAGGCAATACAACTTCCATCCCATAGATAAAAGAAAATAAAGTAGCATCCGTGAAAGTGCGAACTAAGGTCTGGTAGGCATTAAGTGCAAAGAATAGCTTCTCGTGCCAGTCTTTGCAAGTTTCAACCAATTTTTTAACTATTCTTTTAATGTTTTTGTTGGCTGCCTCGATTGCTCTATTCATCTTCAGGCGATCAGGGACAGAATTATGATGCTAGATCTTGAACTGTGAGTAGACCGCTTGCATGATTTTATTGTTTAAGTTGCTTGCGTTGTCTGTGATGATTTGGTTTGGGAGGCCATATCTACAGATGATGTCCTACTTGACAAACTTACAGACGGTCGATCTAGTAACATTAGCATATAAGGCAGCCTCCACCTATTTGGTCAAATAATCGATCACTACCTAGATAAAATGATGCCTATTGGAAGCTTTAGGGGTGATGGCCCGATCACGTCTATGCCCCATATGGAGAAGGGCTATTGGGCCATCATGACATGAAGTGGCATTGGAGGGACATTGATCTTGTCTACATAGATTTTACACTTATGGCATTTTCGGGCGTAATTGATGCACTCTCTCTCAAGGGTCAACCAGTAATAACCTATTCTCATGATTTGCTTGGCCATCCGTTGTCCATTAGCATGTGTGCCACAAATCCCTTTATGAACTTCTTTTAGGATCCTTTTGGCTTTAGGAGTGTCAATGCATCTGAGCAATAGTTGATCATGACTCCTTTTGTATAAGATTTTTCCATCGAGAACAAATCCCATAGCTAGCCTTTTGATAGTCCTTTTATCAATCTCGGTTGCATGTTTGGGATATTATTGATCCTTGATGTAACAAAGGATGTCATAGTACCATGGTAGGCCATCCTTCTTTTTTTCGACATTATGACAATGAACCAAAGTTGTGTAAATGCTCATCTGGATGGGAGTAACGTCTAACTCCTTGTTAACGTTAAACATGGATGACAAGGTAGCCAAAGCATCAGCTATTTGGTTCTCTACTCGAGGTAAGTATCAAAAACTAATATCATCAAATTCTTTCTTGAGCTCTGCTATCAGCTTCCCATACTGTATTAGCTTGGCATCGCGAGTTTGCCACTCTCCTTTCAATTGGTAGATGACTAGGGTCGAATCACTGAACACCTGTAATATCTTGACATTCCTCTCAATGGCTGCTTGAAGCCCTATGAAACAAGCTTTATATTTTACGATATTATTCGTGTGGTTGAAATTTAGCCTTGCTGTGAATGGATAATAACTCTCATTGGGTGACATCAATATTGCCCCAATTCCATGTCCTAGAGCATTTGATGCTCCATCAAAATACATCTTCCAGGATTGATCTTGGTTGGAGGTGTCTTTGACTTTAGAAATGCACATTAGATCTTCATCTGGGAAGTAAAAACTTAAGGGTTCATAGTTATCTACTACTCAACTTGCCAAAAAGTCAACTATCGCATTGCCCTTGATGGCCTTTAAACTAACATAGGTAATGTCATATTCAGAAAGTAGGACTTGCCATCTAGCTAGCCTTCCTGATAGTGCAAGGGCTTTGATAGATACTTGATAGGATCAAACCTTGCAATCAACCGTGTGGTGTGATACAGCATGTACTGCTTGAGTCTCTTGGCTATCCACACTAAGGCACAGCATAATTTCTCGACTGCAGAGTAATTGCACTCGCATTCTGTGAACCTTTTGCTTAAGTAGTAGATTGCTTGTTCCTTCTTTCCTTACTCATCATGCTACCCTAATACACAACCCATAGACTTGTCGAAGACTGCCAAGTAAAGGATTAAAGGTCAACCAAGCATCGGCGATACCAATACTAGCGGGCTTGACAGATAATGTTTGACTTTATCAAAGGCTTCTTGACATGCCTTATTCCACTCTCTTAGATTTTGTTTATGAAGGAGCCGAAAGATGAGGTCATATTTGTCAGTGAGCTGGGATATGAATCTAGTAATGTAGTTCAATCTCCCCAAAAAGCTTTTCACTTTCTTTTGGGTTTGAGGTGGTCGCATATCTTGAATGGCTTTGACTTTGTCTAGGTCAACTTTAATCCCTTTTTCGCTGACTATAAAGCCTAGAAGCTTACTCGAAGTGACTCTAAAGGTACACTTGGTAGGATTTAATTTGAGTTAAAATTTTCGTAGCCATTCAAAACGTTTCTAAAGGTTTATGACATGCTTATCCTCTTTCGTTGACTTAGCAATCATGTCATCAATGTATACCTCAATTTTTTTGTGCATCATGTCATGGAATAGGGCTACTATGGCCCGTTGATAGGTTGCCCTGGCATTTTTAAGTCTGAAGGGCATGACATTATAGCAAAATGTCCCCCACATGGTTACAAAAGTTATTTTTTCCATGTCTTCGGGTGCTATCTTCATCTGGTTGTAGCTTGAGAATCCATCCATGAGGGAGAACAAAGAATTCTTGGCCATGTTATCTACCAAAGTGTCAATATGGGGTAGTGGGAAGTTATCCTTGGGACTAGCTCGATTCAAATCCTGATAATCAACACATTTGTACTTTACCATCTTTCTTTAGGATGGAACTAGATTGGCAACCTATTTTGGATATTTGGCTACTCCAATAAACCCTGCATCAAACTACTTCTTAACTTTCTTTTTAATTTTGAGAAGCATTTTTAGCTTCATCCTCTTTAACTTTCATCAGATTGGTTTGCATCCAGGCTTGATGGGAAGCTTATGGACTACTATATTAGTGTCTAGTCTTGGCATGTCTTGATATGACCAAGCGAATGCATCTCGATATTTTTGAAGTAGGTTTATCAGCTTGGTCCTAGTTTTCAACTTTATTGAGGTTTCGATTTTAACCTTCTTTCGATCCTCTTGAGTACCCAGATTTATTACTTCCGTTGGGTCTTTATGGGGCATGATCTACTTCTCCTCTTGCTCAACTAATTGTAAGAGGTATGAGGGTATGGAGCTTTCTTCAAAATCTTCTTTAGGCTTAACTTCACTAGTGTAAACTAACTGTTCAAAATCGATCTTCAAAGACCTATCAGACACATCCATGACACCTAAAAGGGTAAAGAAATAAATATTGCAAAAGACACACTCACAACTAAGGGATTTGGATACAAATGAAGGCAAAAGAGTAATGGAGACAAAAAGGTTGAAAAGTGATACACAATATGGAATAATATATGCAAAAGTCATTTCATTGATAATGTTTGATAAAAAAAACCCCTTACATAGAACACCTATCTGCCCTTGGGCGGGGGCCAGTAGGTTTTCATTTCTTGACGTTACATAAAAGGGATAAGAAAAGTATAGGGCCTTTCTTTATGACCCTGTCATCAAAATCAGGTCTTAGTGGAAGGATACGAATTTTTTGGCTTGGTATCTTGGAGATAGAGGTTGTTACGTGCTCTGTTTAGGTGACCAAGACATCTTTAGCCTTTTGCTCTTTTGGTTGGCTTGGATCAATTCATCCTCCCGAATGAAATATCTCTTGGAGAGACAAGAACATTATCTGCTTTGATTCCTCCTCTCGACCTAATAATTGTGCCATCTCCTGATTTTAGATCTTCTTTTCTTTCTACTTTCTTGAGTGAGCGTTGGCCTTGAATCCTAAGCCTTTTTTATTGGCTTGAGTGGTTACTTGTAAGGCTCGAGCCATCCCTTGTAGATTCTTGCCAAGCCTTTTTACAGCACAAGAACCTTTGCCAACAATCATTTTTAAACCTAAGTGGGTACTCTTTGACAGGTAGGGTTTAACTATTGGCAATCCTTCTCCCACAAATGTTGCATTAATGAACTCGAAGGATTGGAAGGATGACTCTGGTGCATCCTCATTAGGCTCTATGTAGATATCCTTAGTGAAAGCAGTGGCGATCATTTCTTCTTCAGCTCCAATGGTGACTACTTTATCATCTATCATAAATTGGAGTTTTTAATGGAGAGAGGATGGGATGACTCCAGCAGAGTGTATCCATGGCCTTCCTAATAGGTAGTTGTAAGAAGGATTAATATCCATAACTTGGAAGTCAACTTCATATAGACATGGGCCTATCTGAAGCTAGATTGTAACATTTCCAATTACTCTATGACATGTACCATCAAAAGCTCAGACTATGATGTGGCTACTCTTGATGTAGGATTAATCGATAGGGAGTTTGCTCAATGTAGTCATAGGCATAACATTAAGGGCTGACCCATTATCTATGAGTGCTTCGGGCAAAATGCGTCCCTTGCAATAGGTAGTGATATGCAGAGCTTTATAACTGCCCTTGCCTCTGGGTGAGATCTCAGCATCAGTGAAGGAGATATAATTATCGGCCATGATGTTGTTCACTAGCCGATCCAACTTGTCCACAGGGACGTCAGAGGGCACATATGCTTCGTTTAGCACCTTCAGTAATGCATTTTGGTGAACCTCTTCACTTAGCATAGAAATCTTTGCGGGTTGTTTGCTTAACTAGTCTACAATGCAGTATTCATTGTGCTTGATGAACTTGAGAAACTCTGTGGCTTCTCTTCACTTACTGCTTCCTTGACTTTCTTAGGCTCTCAATTTTTTGCTTAGGCCTGAGTGGTACTGGTGCTTGGAGATGCATTAGCCTTCTGTTTTCCTGAGTTTAGGGAGCATAACACCTACCGCTATGAGTTAGATGACTAACTCTTGACAGTTCCATTGCAGCAGTTGAAGGAGTTAGTTCTTCGATCATTACTACCTAATTCTCGTATTTTCATGAGACAGCTTTGTTGTTTATATATAGGAATGGTTTAGGTACTTCCATAACTAACTTTGATGTAGGTGTCAAAAAACTAACCTTAGGACTTGACTTGCCATAAAGAATGAGGGGTCAGTTTCTCCTATAAGGTGGCTGCATGGTTTCATCTCCTATCATAATGATAGGTTCAGTAGCAGGTGTGATCTCATGATAGAATTCTCTCTGGCCTTCATTCATCATTCTTTGAACCATGGACCTAAACTCCTTACATGTTTGTAGGGTATGACTTACAACTGTGTGGAAGTCATAGAAGTTGTCAGGATTATCTTCCAATTTTTTTGTCATGTTAAGCAACCCAACCTGAATCAATGCTTACCAAACAAAGAACATTGGCATCCTTACATCTTCTATGCTTGCCTTTACTTCATATTTGTTCTTAATGTCAATCATGTTTGCAGCTAGCTCAGTGTGGTTTGGTAAAGGATTAACGGTAAATTTGGTCCCTAGTTTATCCTGAACTGTAAGACTTTTGAGTTAATTAGATTTTGCACATTTCGTTTAAAAGATATACAGTTCTCAATGTCATGCCCTGCTGCCCCAGCATGGTATTCACAGTGGACATTAGAGTTGTACTATTGCGGGTATGGTGGCTTCCTTTCTAGGACATAGATTGGGGCCACTAAATGATTTTGGAGCCAGGTCTGTAGAGCTTCTTATAGGTCATAGGGATGGGATTAATATGTTGTCTTTGTTGATTTGCACCTTGATTGCCAGGTGCATTATTGGTTGCTCGATTGGTACTTTGGTGATCTTGTGGAGGGTAGCTTTATGGTGGGTTGGATGGGATTACAAAAGATGGATTGTAGGTTATGGCATTAATTGGCTGAGGGGGTATGGTGATAGGGTGAGAATACAGCATGCTTGGGTAATAAGGGTTGGGTATTTGATGCCGTTTTGGCTGAGATGAGCTAGCATAACTTATGGCATTGGCCTCTCCTTCCTTCTTTTTGCTGGCAATAGGCTTGTTGCTTGATCCAGACGTTTCCTTAGTTGACATTCTACCACTCTTAATGGCTGCATCAATCATTTCTCTAGAGAGGACTAGGTCTGCAAATTTCTTAGTGGCATTTCCTATGAGCTTCTCATAAGAAGGAGCACGTAAGGTGTGAATGAAAGTGACTGTCATCTCTTTTTCTGTAAGGGGAGGCTGGACAAGGGCTGCTTCTTCCCTCCACCTTTGGGCATATTGTCTAAAACTTTTAGTGGATCTGTTCTTGAAATTCACTAGGGAAAGTCGATCTGGCACTCAATCTGATATGTGCTGGTATTGATTTAGGAAGGCCTTAGCCAAGTTGACCCATGATTGGATTTTGACATTGTCTAACTTGATATACCACTGAGCTACTGCCCTAGTGAGGCTATGCTGGAAGCAATGGATGAGGAGCTTTTCATCTTATTCATACCCGACCATCTTTCGTAGGTACATTCAGACATGGACAGAGGGGTCGATGGTTCCATTAAACTTCTTAAACTCTGGGACTTTGAACTTCAGGGGAATGACAAGGTTGGACACCAAAGACAGCGATTGCGCATTAAGAGCTCTAATCTTATCACTTCCCTTATAGTTTGAAGGCGTTTTTCCAGTAGCTAGAATTTGTTCACTTTTTCCACCATCATGGTGAACTTTTGACCTTCTGTTTTCTCTGGTTGCTCATGGTAGGGTTATCGGATCTATCGATGAAACTTTTACATTTGCCTCTTGAGTACCGGGAATGAATTGACTTGTCGTAATGGGATTTAGGTAGATAAATGGTGGAGCTTGAGTGGCAGGTGTAGGAGTGGGCCGTTGTTCTTGTTTAGTTTCCCTTTGGGCAGGTTTTGGATTATTGGCAAGGGGACTTTCAACATTGGGAGGATCATTCTTTGTTTGAACAGTGATGGCTTACCCTTTTTCTTTCATAGAGGCAGTCATTAGTTCCATAAGTTTTGCAATTTGATTTTGCATTTCATATTGCTGACAAAGCATCTGGTCTTGTGATTCCTTAACCATTAGCTTAAGTCGCTTAATACGAGCTTCATGATCACTCTCCATGATTTACTTACGACATCGTGTGTTGTAACGGTACGTGATGTAAGGTTCTGTGTTCCTGATTGATCTCAAAATCCCTTGCACTTTTATGGCCCAATTCCCACATTAGACTCTTTTTAAAAATGTATTTATTGATTAGCATTTATGATGCAATGACGATTAAGATAATGAATGATTAATGCAAGTGCAATGAAAAATGGTGAAATTAAATGTGCATATGCATTGGAGACAATTAATTCTTGGAACAGCTTCATCAATATCATTCATAGAGTCACAAAAGGGGTTTTTTTTCTTTTAGGACATGATTACATCTGAAATATCTAACATGATTAAATTGTGTAATCACATAATTAAGAAAACCTAAAAGTCATTGCTCACGATCTCCAACAAGTATGATGCTCGCCTTATGGATTGAGCTGCTTCAATCATGTCATCCGCCTCTCGTTGAGCCATCTAAACTTGTTCAGTGAGGTGTTGATGTTGTTCTTGGTAGTTCAGACGTGCCTGGTCGATTGTCGCTTCCCAATCTAGTTCACGTTGCTCAGAAGCCCTTATTAGTTAATTAATATGACCTTAATGATCCTAAAGAGACTATTCTAACTCTTAGATTCTATGAGTGAGGGCTTTATTTTCAACCCTGGCAGCTCTCGTATCTCGCATTTGGGCCTCGAGTCTTTGATTCCTTTAGTGGTAAGTGAAAGCAAGGGCACGTGCCCTCATGAATTTTTTTTACTGGTTCTGACTTCCTCCTTTTGCTGATTCAGCTCGCAACTAAGAGTGACAACTTTCGTTTCCCATTCGACTAATGTCTTGTCTATATGTCAAGAATTATTAGCTTTTTGGAATGTCATATAATCCTTGGTTAGGCTTTCGAGGTCATCTTTGACACAATCCCTTTCTTTAATGACTCGATCCGTTTCACTGCTCCTAAGATAGATATCCATCTCTAGCTGGCCCTTTTCCTCCTTAGGTTGAGAGATTTCTATGGCAAAGGATGCCTTTTTCCTACTTGAACTCTTTCTTAAGTAGCTTGATCTCATAAGGCAGTTCCTCTATTGGGATTTGCAGTATCCTGGAGTTGGGTGGTGGTAATGGACTGTTGATACGGTCGAGTCTCCATTCTTCGTATCCAGGCGTGGTGGGGCTTCCTCTCTAGTATCTTTCCATACAATGGACTTTCTTCCAAGCTTGGAAAGCTAACTGAACTTTTGCTTTATAATTAGGCTCTCCATATTCAAAATCCTAATGTCGCAAGTCTTCGAAGAACGGGATGAATTGCTAGCACTGGAATTGATGCAATACCAATAAAGGAGCATAACTGGTATTTCCCCATAATCCCAAGAGCGGTATGCAAGTGTAGTCTCCAAATCTGTACATAATCGATTGAGGAAACACCCATGGGGCTCTCCACGTGATTTTTTCCTCCTTGACATTTCATAATTCCTCAACCTAATGCTTTTCTTTCTTATCTTGATGACATTCTTCCTCTAATGCCATCAAAAGAGGACTGATCTTGAAGAAGAAATTTTACCTTATTCTCCCTTTCCTAACGCAAAGATGACCTAGGAGCCATATCTGGGGCAATGGGGTGCACCCAATAAACATTCATGTTCCCGTTCTTTTACAAAAACTAAAGATGCAGATGGTTTCTGCGATGATGGTGGAAGCAGGGTTGATATTGCAATATAGGCGAGAAAAGAAATCTGTGACTGCCGCCTCTACATAACCCAAAGTCTTTGGGAATACAATGAGCCCATAGATTGCCAAAGCGTAGACATCTTGAGCTTTCTTTTGATAAAAAAGATTTACCATTGCCTCTTTCAAGCTGGCCTAAGATATGCATTCGCTAATCCCTTTTACTTTAACATGACTATCAACCCACGCTTTTGTGATTCCAAGAATTTGCCTCAACCTTTTCTTGAACGGAAGAGGCGTTAGTGCCTTGCAGTAAATCCGGTCTGATTTAGCCCTTTTTATGTTGAGCAAGGCTGTGCACTCATCAATGGTAGGGATTAAATCTTGTTGGTGGAAGGTGAAACATCACTGGGTTGAATTCCAAAACTGTGCTGCTGGTCGCAAAAAGCCATCATCCAACTAAACTTGAAGTAAAAGAGCTATATCCCTATACTTTTTAGTAAAGGCTTCTTTCGTGTTGCTGTCCCAATTGTCCCAAATATGCTTCAATTCCTAACAATCATTCTGACAAAACCTAATCTTGACCTTTTCATGCATTTCTGAGATGTAGTTAGGCTTTAGGATGTCCCCATCTTGACGTTGGTGACCTTTTGACCATGTTCTAACGTTTTCAAAGGACTTGATAGTTGAGATAAACTGTTGCTCTATAAAGGATGCCCTTTGCTGAACATCGAACCAGAACAATTGCCTTAAAATGATGATAATCACGATGGTTATGATGAAATGATGCATGCATCAAAACACAAATAAAGGAAAAATAAGTTAGTGGAACATATAGGAGACAAATGTAAGAAAATAAAGAATTTAAGAACATCAGAACAAAAAAATCATAACATGTCTCAACCAAGGTGGTGAGACAAGAAACAGGTAGCATTTCAACATACCAGGATGCAATATGCCTTTCATGAGGTGATGCAATATCTTATTTTGATGGAAAAATAACTGACCAGTAGTAATATTTGTTTATCACCACTAGTGCAGATGCGCGTTGAGCCATGACTTAGACAGCATAGCAGCTTGCAGTATAAGACATTGTGAATGATGGTTTTTGCTTACCGTCACTTATTTATACAAAGGTTAGCCATCGTTCGGGTAGCACGACGCCATGCCTTAATAAATGATAAAAATGCAGATATGGGTGGCAATTGTATACTCATTGTCACCTACATAATTATGGTAATTAAGAGAAAAGGTTAGGAATGTTTCCCCAAGTGACCCTATTCTCTAGGTATTCTAGCAACGTTCTAGTATGGTTTGACATGGTTTAGCTAGTAGAGCTCACTATATGAGGTTTAAGTTGATGCCTAAATAGGTATCCGAATTGCTCCTTCTCCGGTAAGGACAGTTGAGGGACCCTGATCCTAGACCCATCATGGGTTTGGCGAAACGTGTTCGATCTATTGGATGTATTTCCCTATGCAAATGCGGAGGGTTACTCATAAGAGACATAGGTAATTTATATCCGAGAAGTTATTGCCATGACTATGTGGATGGTTACTCACGAAGGCAGATAGCTCACTTCCTCCTAATGATTGGGTTATAACCATGCCATGGAGTTTGGTAGGACATTAATACACATGCAAGTGCATGGTGTGTGATTGGGAAACGACCAAACCCTTTTGTTTACTTCCGTATTACCATTTTTATTAAACTGATGATTATTCAAAAATAAGACAATCCTAAAAATCATGCCAAACAAAAGATTAGATGATGAAACAAAAAAAAAGGGGTCATAGTTAAATAATGATCGAAGATCGAAAGAAATGATAGCCTAGCAAGACATAGCTAGTTATTGGCCTAACTCTCTATACTATCCCTAGTGGAGTCACCAAGCTATCACAATATACCCCAGGGTGGATCCTCATGATCTACAAGTGCATATGACTTAAAATATTTTTTTGACTCAAGAATGTCTTCTTGACTGAGACCTTTCCTTTGTGATATGATGAGAACATGAAAGTATAGATTCTTAACTTATGATACAATGAAGGGGACCATAAAACGAATCGCTCATCTTATTGGTCTCAGATGACCATTACGAAATGGCCAATGCTTGGAGTCATCATTGACCATTTTGGGCTAGGCATGACCGGGTGCCTATTAAAACCTATGTTTTGAGTTACGAAACTCAAAACATCGATCTTGTGGTCTACGTAATACAGAGATTCATCATTTGGGTTCAGGAGTTGGTTACACATGATGAGGTATGAACCTCTTCGCGATGCCTATAATCGATACCTTACTAGCTATGTCTTATCTCAGTTTTGGTTCTTTTGATCTTAACTCGTTATTATTTCGATATAACCCCTTTTAATGCATGGATCTTATATAAATACAAATCCAGGTTTTGATGAAAAGGATTTAATCTCATATTCGCCCCAAAGAGATAGGGAATATAGAGATTTTTAATAAAAATGACCTCCAGATTCTACTTTGAAAAATGGAATATTCCACTTTAGGCATTGGAGAGATACCCATGTGGAATACTACCCTTAGTTTTACTTGAAATGATTGGAAAATATGAATGCAAGTAATCATCACAAAGAAATCATGTTAGTAAGGCAACAAATGAAGTAACATAACATGGACCATTCAATGTAATGATAAAAGGAAGAGATAGACTTTTGGAATTTTTCTTGCAATTAGCATCGATTATCTAGGAATAGCCGAATTAACAATTTTCGAGACACATCTAGTTCTTTGATTGAACGAGGTTTGTTTGACACATTCATGGAAATTCGAGAAAAAATTTTAATTGTATTTGAAATATAGGGTTAGAGTATCCCCTAAAAAAGACAGGGTTGGAGTATCCCCGCAGATGGCAAACAATTTTTGACAGAAGAAGATTTTTCAATCTCGATAATTTTGAAAAGTGGGGTTGGAGTATCCCCGTGGATGACAAATCATTTTGGCAAAGGAAGATTTTTCAATCTCAACAATTTTGAAAAACAAGGTTGGAGTATCCCCTCGGAAGGTTAGGGTTGAAGTATCCCCGTGGATGACAAATCATTTTAATAATGGAAGACTTTTCAATCTTGACAATTTTGAAAATAGGGTTGGAGTATCCCCTTGGAAGGTTGGGTTTAGAGTATCCCCAAAAGTGACACATCCGACACTCTTTAGAGAAGTCGAGTTGGAAAACTTAAATTGCCAAAACTTTGTGATTTAGGAAATGTGTAAGCATTTCGACAACTTTTGGAAAAAGAAATTATCGTGAATAAGGATGGTGAAGATGTAAAATGTGTTTGTGCCTTGATGCAAGCCTATGGGAGGTCAAAGTGTGTTCTCGAGGTTGATCGGGGCGCTATGGTGACATTCGAATGTCTCGAGATGAAGCTTGGGGAAACAACTCAATTTTGACGATAACCGAAAACAGGGGATAGCATTATGCTATCTCGTTTCTTGAATTTATTCTAAATTTGTTTAAAGACTATTAGAAAGGTAACTCGATGAGGTTTAATCTAAAAGTGTTCCCAATATCCCAAAAAGTCATTTTTCAAGGAAATAAATTTTCAAATTTGGATTGATTGTGCTGCTAGTAGAACATATGAGGGACAAGGTATGTCAAAATTTGAAAAATCATTTTGGACTCATTTGGTATTGGAAAATTACAAATGATACCTTTTTGAAAAGGGAATTTCATGAATCTTTTAGGAAAAATGTTTTAAAATTTTGGAAAAATCATTTAGGGGGACTTTAGCGGCCCAAGTAGAATACATGTTCGAATTCCAGAGGTTCTGGACAGTTTAGATTTGAAAAATCATAACTCTCTTATCCAGAATGATCCAGGGGTAAATAAAACATGGTTTTAACGATAATTTGACATGCTTTGAGATAAAAATATCAAAAAATTCATGGAAAATCATTTAGGATTTTAAAGTGATTTTTCAATTTACAATAGTTGTTCTGCCAGCAAGGGACAAAGCAAAGCAGGGGATATCTATCATTTTTTTATGTCTACGGCTCCAAACTCGAGTCATTGATGTTCAAATGTCTATGACTGAAGGGAAAAAGTGGCATAAGCGTCATGAACTCATTTGCACAGCCTCGGAGTAGTTTAGGATGATGAAATAGCCCATTGATCATACCACTCAAGGTTTTGACTTAAAAAAAAGTGCAAACATTAGGGAATAATTGTAAGACCATTTTCATTTCAAAATCAAAAGATTTGAGCTTGTTTAACCAAGATTCCAGATCTAGAAAACTTAATTTTCCCTAAAATATTTTGCTAACTTTAAGGAAAATTCTAAGTCCATGTTAATCCTCATTGGTTGAGGTTAACATGCTTGGCTGGGGGGGTTTTGAAAATTAGATTTGACAGCCATCAAACATGCATTTTGAAAAGGAGAAGACAACAAACACACAAGGGGATGGCACATAACATGAATGGGGATGCTAACTTTACAAATGGTTTAGAAAAGAAAGTGTTATGCATTGTGACAAGAAAATGTTATGCATGCTAAAAATGACAATGATTCATGCAAGCTAATGTGTAAATGTGCTTTAAATGTGTTAGGCTAATGATTCATAAATGGATTAAGGATAATAAGATGCATGGATATGCATAAAATGCAAGAACAAGAGATATCAAACTAATGAGGATGAAATAAGGCATTTTGCACATCAAAGAGGCATTAAGGCATCCAAATCTTAAACTACCACAACCAAAAGCCACAATAATGCATGATAATCCTAAGAGGGTGATGGAAACATGGAGAGCTTACTAAAATGAAGAAGGTGCTGAAAAACAAAAAATGAAAGTGATAAAGAGATAAGTTATACCAACAAAACTTCACTTTTTGGCCAAATGATTGGAGTAATAGAGATGGCTTGAATTTTCCTCTTTTCCTTGTTTTTAATAAGTAAGAAAAAGAGAAAAATAATGAGGTTTTGGTTTTGGTATGGATGAGGGTGATTTTTAGAATGTGCAATGGTTGGGAATAAGTGTTTAGGGCTGCTTTTGGGTGGTGAGTGAAGAGCTATAAGATTTAGTTTTCTTGATGTGGGAATATGTTTTGAAGCTGAAAATGAGCTTGAATCTAACTTTTTTAGCTGAGATATAAATAGTCTATTTATACTAGCATTTTTTAGCCAATTTAGAGGTGTTTTTGCTCATTTCTCAAGGGGGACAAAGTGGTGTCAGCTTGGTCACTATAGAGTGGCTATAAGGAGCAACTTGTTGCCAATGTGATGGACATAGGGTGGCTAGTTTAAATGCTGAAATGATTTTCCAGCAAATAGGGTGGCTGATGGCAATCTTAGTCAACAAACTAGGGAGTTGGGTGATCATGTGACATTGGCCTTTTTTATCTAATTACGACTTTAAAAAATGTTTTGATTAATTCAAAAGTCCAAATTCGTAATTTGACATGGGTTTTGATCATTTTTTTATGCAAAGAAACAAGTTAAAATCGAGTCTTTGATCAATGGTGGATGAGTAAAAAATCCCTGGACTATGGAAAATTAGCTCAGTTGTTAAAAAAAAAAGCCCGGACAAAGTAAGATGTCTACACATTTTTAGCCCATTTAGGACTAATAAGTAATTTTGAGAAATTTAGAGACCTACCATAAATTTTTGTACTTTAAGTCATATTTGTCATCTAAATTACCCATTTAGAGTAAAAATCATCATTACTTATCTTTTTGTGTCTTTTAGGATTATACTGATACTTTCATGTCAAAGGTATACTTTAAGAGCATTTTGGTAATTTTTTTAGAATCGAGTTTGATGTAGTCACCGGGATGCTTTTACGCCAAAGGTGTGTATTTAGGATAGGTTCACCCTTTTATGATCACTTTCGAGTCCTTTAAGATTATCGAGATACTTTCATGTTGAAGGTATACATCAACAGTATTTTAGTAACTTTGCATTAGAGCCAAGTCCTATGTAATTACTAGGATACTTTCATATCGAAGGTACACGTTAAGAATAGGTTCGTCATTTTAAATTGTTACCAGTTCTTAGGATGTTCTACAAATATTTTTAATAAAATCAAAAATTTATTTTTAGAAAACTAAGGCAATGTCTCTGAGTTAAAGTAATACGTAAAATTTCTCCAAGAATATGAGAGGGATTCTACGGACTATTTTAGTAATGAGATATCCTTTTCAAAGTGAAAATCAATACTTTTATAAATTTCAAAAAAATGAAACCTTTCGCATTCCTTTAGTCCTCTAATAGGGTGCGAAAGATATTTTTATTTTTAAAACCTTTTCTATTCCTTTGGTTTTCCTATGGGGTACAAAAGAGAATGATAAAAAACTTTCGTGCTCCACTGGTCCTCTAATAGGGTATGTAAGAGATTTTAAAAAATTTTCAAAAGCCTAATTTTTCCTACATGGAATAATAAATTGGTTTCATAAAATATTATTTTAGGAATTATAATTAAGTGCCATATGTTGAAACTGGATAAAAATTAAAGTTCACGTTAACATGTAATTCATAAGGTATCGATTTTTGGGAATCATGAGAGGGTTGATCCTTACTTGTGATTGTAACTAACTTTTGGACCTTTTATATGATCTCTAGTATGATCATGAATCCTGGACTTAGTATCTAGGGTTTTGTAACCTTCAAAATATGAATTCTAATAGGTAACTAATCTCACATAGCCTAAACAGATTGGTAGTGACTCCAAATAAATAGTTATTTTGTAATGACTATTTAGTTTTAAGTTAAGTGAGTGACTCATCTCGATCACCCAATCCCAAAAAAAAATATTAATAATGATATGACAATAGAAATAAAAGAGTACAAAATAGTGATATATCAATAAACATAAGAACGAGGCTTTTTTAAGTTGGCCTTGGTCAGGATTTGTATCAGGGCCACATTATGACAACTGTTTACTGAAGGGCTTGTTAAAACCAATTCGACTCTTCTTGCATATCAAGTGGCCATGATACATTGCTAGATGCCAATCTTAGCCTATAAATATAAATTATTCTTAACTAAGTAAATTTATATTTATTACCATTATGATAGAGGCTTAATGGGTCACACACATCAGAGTGACTTTATGAAATTAAAATAAGACAATGATTAAATTGCCTAAAAAGTAAGATTTACTCAGGGAATTTTTTGAATTTTTCATAAACAAGAGGCCAAAGTGCAAATATGCAAAATCTATTTAAACCTACTTTCTGCCATCCTTAAAGTAAGAGATCCTAGACGTGCCATTTAAAATTCCCTATAGTGATTTGTGGCACCTTATTTCTTTCTTGCATCATTTTCTTTCAGTTTTCAACAGGAAATTTTTTCACTGATTTTCTTGATTTGGTGCATAAAGAGATTACTTAGGGAAGTTTTTTGAAACCTAATCCATTAGCATGGATTTTAGCATAAAGGAGTCTCTCCCTCATGAAGGATTTTTGAGTCACTTTTGTGGATCACCATTGAGGACTAGATATGTCGACAGCTTTGGTTTATGACAACCAAGCTTGGTGTACAAGACCAAAGTGGAGTTTATTTTAATCCAAAGAGACGGAAATCTTTAGATTGAGGTATGAAATTAGTTTTCCATTCTTCTTGTTCTATGTAGATCGATCAAGTGCTTATAAGTTAATTCATTGATGTTGTTCCATAAGTCCTGCTACATTATTCTGAGTTTTTTTATTTTAATAAATTTTTATTGTAAATCAATTTGCCAAATCAGAATAGGGGACATTAATACCTAGGATTAAATACTTAAAGTGGCATCAGAGCCTTCTTATTATCCTTGATCGATCATGAACTTGGTTATTGCCAATTGTAAAATAGTTTCCTTCAAATTAGTTTATTTGATGTGATTTAGTCTTGAAGTTTTTGTGAAAATTTTTGCACACTTACTACATGCTAATAATATGTTTTTAATGATCTTTTAGTTACTTAAAATTAGTTTTAATAATTTTATGCTGATTAGATCTAATTAACCATGTTTAATTGTTGTTTGCGCAAAAATCGCTTTGATTTGGCAGTTTTCAAGCGACCTAAAAATTTCAAAATTTTGGTTGCTACTTGGTGCAATTATTTTTTTCCATGTTTTCCATCCTTGTAATAGACATGAAAGTTCATGAAACTTTGTGGAAAAATTAGGAAAAGGTTTGGTTTAAAACATTACGAATTAATGCCATTCGGGATTAGCATACATGAGCATACTTCATGGATACACTCAGACCAGCTTTTGACACCTTAATTTATGGCATTAATGGCACCTTATGATGCTAGATTTTGTAGCAAAAATCAAAGGTTTAGTGGGAGTGAACCATTGGTGGCAACCCAGCATTCAAATGCTTGGTGGAAGCTAACATAAGGGGCAACAAACATAGAAAGATTGGAGTCCTCCTTTATGCCGACATCCTAGGTTTTTGAAAGTTTGATCATGGTAGAAATCTATCTTTTGAGGCTTGATACAATCAGCCAAGAAAAGATAACGTTAAATTAAATAAAAAAAGGATAATGTAGCTAAAAGTTAGCTAGTTAAGTGCATGTGAAGTCTTACATTTGATGAGGTTTAATTCCAATAAAGCTCCCTACTTTATCACCAAACCAACATTATCCAATCTAGATAATGTCTTAAATTGTTTAAGACAAAAATGGATAATGTCTCAATTTGATTGTTAATCCTTAGTAGATAAAGATTTGTCCTAATAAAATTAGGATAAAGATTGACCTTGTAAGAAATAATTTTTTTTAATTAAATTAAGATTAAAAGAGAGTATTTGAGATTAGCAACTAGAAACTAAGTTAATATTTGTTTAAATATATTCATAAATGTTGTAGATGTATCGGATGGTTATGAACTTAGGCCCAATATGATTGTGGATTGTTGATTGTTCATGTATATTAAATTCTTTTAAATAAGGTTTGCATACCTTGCCTAATCTCTATTTTTTAGGGATGTAAAACTTTTTTCTCATCTAATTCCCTTCGAATGTAACTCAAGGTTTTATTATTGTAAAAGTAATTAGATTACATAAAAGTTGAAAAGTAGTAATAGTTAACAAAACTTTTGTATCCCAAAGATAGAGATCAAAGCAAAGGCACCACGAAACCCAAGAGGTTGCAAGAAGACTTATGAAGATTTTGTTTGTAATCACCTTGGAATTAACCAAGTAATCTCCTTTGGTGGCTTGAGGAGATTACATTAGTAAAGTTCATATTCATCCAAGTAGAATGCATGATAGTAGATTTTATTTTATGCAATAATACAATATCTATGCATGCAAATATGATAAAACCTTAAATTAAAAGATAAAATGAATGAACAAAATCCCTCATACAATATTGATTCACATGCTATGCATGATAAAGATGCCTTCCATTATTCATAACAAGATACCGAGTCTGGCTATGGGAATTTCTTAAGTCACTGAAGGTTACACTACTTGAGTTATGAATAATGGGTCTTACTTAACTAACGTTGTGTTGTCTAGATGGTACAACTTGACTGCATAGCATTAGAGGCGAAAGTTAAGCTAAATGTATATGATGCATTTAGGCAAGAGGTTGCTACCTAGCTAATCTAGGAGTTGCATGGAGATACAATTGGTAAGCTATGTACCTACCTAACAAGGCTTGTTGTGATTTGTTGAGTCACTCAAGGTTACAACACATTGAAAGGGGTTCCAACCCACTAGAAATACCTTATAAAGATTTTCTATAATAGTGAGGCTATTCTTGCAAAAAGTTAGTAGAGAGGCCAATAAAGATTTAATACCTTATCAATATTGGTTTAATACATGAAAAACTAATTAATACTTATTTCATACTAGGTTATTGATGATGGTAATTATGATAACTGTACAACAAGGCATCATTAATGCCATTAGCCTAAAGTGTTTAAACTATACAAAGAGCTTTTTAAAAGTGGGTAAGTTAGAAAACTTTGGTAAGAAGTCTTTGATTGATAATTTTTTACTCTATTGATAGAAAGCTATTATCATGATTTATTCCATTTTATTTTATTTTATTTGGACCGCACATAATAATTCCCTTTATATAAAAGCTCATTTTTTTTCTAATAGGTAGAACCTACTTTTATAAGACTCTTTGTTAAAGTTCAAATCATGGGTGGGCTCATAATAAAATCTAGCTAACCAAAATAGTACCACATTGGAATCTTAGTAGAAATTGACACAAAGTTATGAGATAATATCCTACATTTGATTGCTACATTTTTTTTCCTTTTGGTTGGGACCAATTTTCAACGTTTGGGAAATTTTTTTTTTAAAAAAAAGACCTTGAAAAAAAAATAAAGCCAAATAGATAGCAACTAGGAAAATTGTTATGAAGAATCTTCATTCGGATTTGTATACGAGCATATTATTTACATCTCATTCAACTTATTTAGATTTATTAAAAATCGAATTATATGATCGATCTAACTTTAATTAAATTATTTTGAATTTTTTTAATTTTAATCAAATTAATTTGATATTCAATTATCATTTATTAATAAAAAAATCTAGATGTAATTGTAAAAATATTTGAAATTTTTTGAGTCATGGCTTCGTGAGACCCATAAACTTAGATAGGCTAAGTCTCCACTAATTCATGAGAGTTATAATTTATTGAGCTTCTTTGGAGGTATGATTTTCAGCATAGATGCACAGTCCTTCCATAGGACCATAGGCATAGCCATGTGTCAATGTTTTATGAGTTAAAAAGTAAAATAGATGGTTGAAAATTGATATCCTATTCTATTTAGTAAAATCAAATGTCCCTTAAATCATCATTAAAGTCTTGGATTTGATTGAAGAGACCAAAATGTCCCATAAAGTACAAACTTTAACACGAAAGCATCCTGGAAACTTTAAAAGACTCAATTCTAAGTTAAATTATTAAAATGTCCCTAAGATATAGCTTTGATATGAATGTATCTTAGCAACCCTAAAAGACTTGATGACATCATAAAAGAATGAACCTATTCCTATTATGCACCTAACATGGAAGCATCCTAGTGATAACATTAGACTTGGCTCTAATATAAATTACCAAAATGTCTCTAAGGTCTACCTTCGAAGTTAAAGTATTCGATAACCCTAAAAAACACGATATTATCTTAAAAAATGAACCTATTCTTACTATGCACATTTGACATATTATTATCCTAGTGATCACATAGGACATGATTCTAAGGTAAATTATTAAAACGTCCCTAAAATCTACCTTTGATGTGACAGTATCCAATAACCCTAAAAGACTTGATAACTTCACAAAAGGATGAACCTATTCCTATTATGCACCTTTGACATAGAAGTATCTTGGTGATCATAAAGGACTTGGTTCTAGGATAAATTATTAAAATACCTCCAAGGTGCACTTTCGACATATAGGTATCCCGGTAGCCTTAAAGGACTTGATAATGATATTTGTTATGATTTTACCCTAAATAGGTAACTTAAATATCAAAGATGACCTAAAATGCAAAAATTACTAATAGATCCTTAAAATTTTAAAAATCATGTTTTAACCCTAAAATGGTTAAAAAAAGCTAAGAATGTTCCTAGCATGACCAAAATACCCTAAATAAGTAATGATGTGAGCAATGACCTTTTTAACCCTAAAATATTAGGTTTTCCTAATAAACTCCAAACTTTTCTAGCTTTGCAATATACTTCTTACCTGTGATAAAAATTATAAAATAGTATTAAACACACCCAAATCAACACGAAAAACACACAAAAAATTATAAAGACCATTTAGCAAAATGACTTTGGCCTTTAAACTTTTTTTCAAGTTTTACAAACAAGTCCCTAAATTTTTTAAAATTATGAAATGACCTTTGAAAGATAAAAATGCATGATATGCACTCAAACATGTCTAAAATGCATGAAAAACACCCCTAAAGGTCCCAGCATGGATTCAGCCATGCTTGGATGGCATTGGAAAATATTTTACACTTTTTGCAATTTAGTACTTACATTTCCCAAAATTATAAAATAGCTTAAAAATAAAAAAAACTTCACAAATAAATACTTATACGGTTCGACCAACAAGGGAAATACCTATCCATGGCCTTGAAATTTTTAACAAAATAATTTTTAGGTCCCTGTAAGTTTCAAAAATGAAAAAATAGTCCAAAATATCATAAAACAAGGCATAAATCCCATCAAAGGCCATCTTTATATTTGGCCAGCCCTCAAAACAAACTAAAAATAGTTTTTCTTCATGTATTTTAATGAATATCAACATAAATATTTGCCCTAGTTTCAAATATACAAGAACTCATAAAAAATAATGAACATATCAAGATATTTCATCAACAATCAACATGAAAATACTAAGGAAACTAGCATAAAATTATATAAATAATATCATTTCTATTAACAGATAAAATTTTTCATGGTAAAAATCAAATTATTGCTACTAAAAATCAAACATAACAATTAAATCAAGAAAATTGATCATGGCCTACATACTTGGCCTTTCAACATGGATCAAAATCCATGAGCCAAAGCATGATTTTAGCTTGCTCAAGGAAAAATATGAATGAAATAAATAAAAGCTAAAATTTTTCTAAATGTTTTTACCTTAAAAGTGTGGAAAACTTGATTTTTTTCTTAAGTATTTTGACTATTTTTTGGAAAACCCTTTTTTACACTTGAAGCATCCTCTCCAATTTGTATGGGAAGGAATTCGACCAAGGTGAGGAAAAATCCGTTGGCCAAAAATCAATTTTATTTTTAATTATTATTTGATTTTTTTCATGGATATTTGTAAATTAGGATAAGCATTCATTATATTGCCACGTACTATTAGCGTAGTCATCATTATAACTCATCATCTTGATGATCATCAAGACAAGATCACCTAATAACATAGTTAGAATCAAACTAAATTGGTTAGTGAAAAATTGAAGTCCAACTAGATTAGGTTTTATGAAACTAGCTTATAAAATTCAAAAATTACAAATAAAAATTAAAATAAAGAAATATAAACAAAAATTTTAGAAATGAAAGAAATAAAATAAATAATGAAAAAATCTTGGTTGAAAGTCTCAAACTCGTAACGAGAAAAATTCTTATGAAAAAATGGTATATATGAAAATTTTAATAAAAATGAACCAGAATTTCAAAAAAGTACATCCGAGCCAATTTAATGAAATATGTTAAAATATTTAAAATTTTAAAATCTAAAAAATTTTATAGATAAGAAAAGTTCATATTTTGAAACCCAGAATATTCTAAAAATACGTTCAAATAAAAATGAATTAACAACACATTACGCAAAATATTAAATTAGTAAAGGAATAAAATGAAAACCTAAAATTTGAAATAAATTTTATTGAAAAATTTCACAAGTGTGACACTTACGGTATTCTAAAAAATTCAAATTTAATAGATAAATTTGACAACTTGACACCTTGTGGTATAAAATGCCAATATGAGGGTTTTTTTTTAAGATTTTTCATTTTTGGGGTAAGTATTGACATAAATACTACACAGGCATCGGTAAAAATAAACGACAGCCAACTCTTAAAATTTCACAAAAAAATCTTGAAAAATTCCTAAAATTAGAAATTTGACTAGTATGCAAAAACAAATTTCATAATTTCATAAGCTAAAAGCTAATTTCTTACCTTAATATTCATCTTTTTTGTCTGAGATTTATTTTTATAACCCTTAAAATGGCAATTTTTGGGGTCCTAAAAATGCTTAGTCCATTTGGAAGAGGCTGATCCCCACTAGGATGATTACCTAATTATCGATCTCGAATATTTTAGGATTACTAGGGAAAGGGCCCAGACAAAATTAAGTGTCTATAATATGTCATTCGTATAGGTTAATCTTTAGACTTATGATATTGCATCATCCTAGATATGGAGTATCATACTTAGAGATCATCACAAACGGGTCCACAATGGATGGATGCCAAAATACAGGTGGTTTTGTGTATGATATGAAACGTACTGAACATGAATGAGTGATCCAGAAAGGAATGACCACTTTGAGTGACATTGGATACATATCTCGAATATTCTTAATTATGGTTGATTAGATTAAAGCCTCTGGCTGGAGTATAACGAATTATGAAGAATAGTTCCTCATAGATTCATGATCATTACCATGAGTTGAAGGTTTATGTAAACACTGCATCAAGCTCATCCATAATCTGAGATATATGGTGAAAAGACCATAGCACATTGATAGGCTGGTTTTTGAAAGGTTTTAAAGAAGTCACGCCTATTTCTATCAACATTTGGGTGGTCATGATAGGTTGCTAGATCATTCTCTTGATCATCAACACAATTAATAAGATTATTTATGTTCATTGCCAACATGTTGGGAACCTAATGGGTCACATATAATAAGACAAAATTGTTGAATTAAATCTAGTGTCTAGTTAAGTTTGACTTTATTAATAAAAAGATAATTTATTAATAACAGATAAATTAAAAAGGACTTAATTGAATAAGTTTAATTAAGAATAATTTAAGACATAAACCAGATTTGTGAAATCTAATTACAGATGTCTTAAAAGGTAATAATGATAAAAAAGTCCTATAAAGAAAAATGTCTAAGTGTAAACATGGCTTTGAGGAAAAATATTAAATAAGCCAAATATCTATATTTGGAAATTAAATAACTTATTTGATAATTATTTAATTAATTATTTAATATTATTCACAAGAACTAAAATTGTTTTCTTAAGTTAGAAATTTAATAGTGGATTAAATTAACTAATTAACATCTGAATTAGGGTTAGGGCTAAAAGTCCTAAATTAGTAAGATAAGTGAATTTAGTTGTGAACTACTTGAAGTTGGGCTTGCTAATGGACTTAGAGCATGGCATAGCCATCTATAGGGTTTATTAGGCTACATATAACCATTAAGGCTCAATCTTGGACAAGCTATAACTAAAAATACTTTTAATTGGGTTGTTAGTAACCCTAAAAGTGGTGCCACCTACAAGTTTGTTTCTAATGGGTCTAGTTCACTCATTGAACATTAACCTAATCCAAAAACCAAAAACATGCTTAAGTTCATGGATTTTGATCCATGTTAAAGGACTAAGCATGATGACCATGAAACCAATTTCTTTGATTTAATTGTTTTTGTTTAATTTTTCTTGTTAATAAGTTATTCTTCTTCATGAATCATGTTTATGTTGACATGATGTTGGTTTTTGATGTTATTTTGTCATCTATATTTTCATATGTATGCCATTTTTTTAGTATTTTCTTGTTATTATGTTGAGATTACATGTTTATATGTATATTTTAACTATTTTATCATATGATAGCATTGATTCTATGTTTGACCAAACATGAATATGTGATTATTGAGTTGAAAAAAAATTTTTTTGGTAGGTTATTTAGGGTTGGCCAAGACTCATGCATGTATGTGCAATGATTTTTTGGATTTTTGTGGTTATTTTATAAATATAGAAAGTTTAAAGACTAGTTTGAAAAAATTTAAAAAAAAAAACATAATAAAAAATATTTAGCCACTCCATGCTTGGCTGAAACCCACATATACCTTTGGGAGTGTATTTTATGCATTTTATCAAGTAGAAATATATGTTTTTTGGATTTTAGGGTCCTTTTGTAATTTTAGAAAGCTTATGGGTTTTTGTGTAAATATTGAAAATTTTGTGTTAAGGCCAAAGAAAAATGACCAAATCTCCATTGTAACCTTTAGATGTGATTTTTTTGGTTTATTTTTAATATATTTGATGCTTAATTTTGTGTTTTAATTATGTAAGGACTGATTTGCAAGTTTAGAAAAGTTTAGGGACTATTAGGAAAATCTAGCATTTTTTGTCATAATAGTCATCTCTAACATAAAATCATCCATTTAGAATATTTTAGAATATTTCTAGCATTCCACTGGTCCTTTGGTAAGTTGTCAAAAATATTAAAACTTTTCATATTCTTTCAGTTTTCTGTTAGGGTATGGAATGCAATTTTGAAAAATTAACAGACTTAATTGCATTTTTGCATTATAGGTCACTTTAAAATCTAAATTACCCATTTAGGGTACTTTGGAAATTTTTGGCATTTTTAGCCCATTTGAGTTTAATATGTAATTTTGAAAATTTTACAGACCTACTAGCAATTTTTGTACTTTAGGTCATATTTATCATCTAAATTATGCATTTAGGGTAAAAATCATCATTACTTAACTTTTTGTGTCCTTCAAGGTTACCAGAGTACTTTCACGTCGAAGGTAAACCTAGGAACATTTTGGTAATTTCCCAAAACCAAGTCTGATGTAGTCATTGGGATGCTTTTATGCCAAAAGTGTGTATTTAGGATATTTTTACCTTTTTATGAGCATTTTCAAGTCCTTTAGGGTTATCGAGATACTTTCATATCAAAGGTATACCTTAAAGGCATTTTGGTAATTTTGCATTAGAAACAAGTCCTATGCCGTTATTGGGATACTTTCACGTTAACGGTACATATTAGGAATAGGCTCATCATTTTAGATTGTTAGCAAGTCTTAGGATGTTCTATAAATATTTTTAATAAAATCGAAAGTTTGTTTTTAGAAAACTAAGACACTGTCTCCACATTAAATAATACGTGAAATTTCTTTGAGAATATAAGAGGTATTCTATGGATTATTGTAATAATAAGATATCATTTTCAATGTGAAAATTAAGACTTTTATAAGTTTAAAAAAAAATAAAACTTTTCGTATTCCTCCGATCCTCCAGTAGGGTACAAAAGATATTTTGATTTTTAAAACCTTTTGTGTTCCTTTGGTTTTTTGATAGGGTACAAAAGGGAATGATAAAAAAAACTTCTATGTTCCATTAGTCTTCCAGAAGGGTACGTAAGAGATTTTGATTTTCAAAAATTTCACAATCCTAATTTTCCTAGCATGGAATAATAAATTGGCTTTATAAAATATTATTTTGTGAATTACTATTAAGTGCTATATATTGAAACCAAATAAAAATTAAAATTCAAGTTAAAATGTAATTAACAAGGTACGATTTTTGAGCATCACAAAATGGTCCATCCTTTCTTGTGACTGTAACTGACTGCCTGACCCCTTTATACAATCTTTGGTATGATTGTGGATCTCAGAGTTATTGTTTAAGGTTTTGTAACCCACAAAATACGAACTCCAATAAGTAACCAATCTTACCTAGCCCAAACAGATTAGTGACAACTCCAAATAAATAGTCGTTTTGTAATGACTATTTAGGGTAACTTGAGTGAATGATTCTTCTCAACTACCTAGTCCTCAAAAAAATATTAATAATAATATGGCCTATAGAAATAAGAGAGTATAAAATAGTGATATATCAATAAATATAGGAACGAGGACTTTTTAAGTCAGGCTTAGTTAAGATTCGTATCCAAGTAACATTATGATAGCTTGGCAACTCTATTAGGGACATTTAGAGAGTGAGGCCTAAAATTACTTACCTGTTAACTAAATTTTAATTAATTTAGTTTCAATTGGTATTTAATTTTAAATTCCCTTTTTTAAGAACAAAAATATTTTTATATTAATATTTTGCACTAATCATTTTGTGTTTTCTTTTGGTCTTTAGGGATTAAGATAGCAGGTTATTTTTAACATTGTGTCATAAAAGGTGTATTTTTCCTTACACACACACTGTGCACATGTGCAATAGTTTTTCCTATATCTAATATAGAGGCGCATAGGTACCTAATATTTTAGGAAGGATAAAGTAACTTTGCCTTTAGGGGTATTAGTCTTTATCTGGGTGAGCAACAAGCCTACAAGATGTAGATTCTTATGAATGCCTAAGCCTCGTTATGGGCATAGAAGACACGCCCACTTGAATTAAACCTATTTCGACATAAATCTACGATGGATAAGGATAATGCACCTTGTTAGTCCTTTTCGGGCTCGAGAAATTTAAGAACCTAATTAGTAGTCTAACCTAAACCTCATATAGTGAACTATACTAGCCTTCCAATTAAAGCCATGCCTGATTTCAGGTGTCTCCAAAATTAGGGATACAAAAAGGGATAAAGTTATCTTTTTCTCTTTATTTTCATACTTTTAGATAATTTAGTATTTGAATAAATGTTTTATTTTCATTGCTTTGAAATTTATTTATTTGATTAATTATGGAACTTTATTTCAATAATTTGCAATTTTCATTGTTTCAAAATTTTATTTAAATTTAATATCTCTTAAGGATACTAACTCATTTTCTTTTTCCTTTTTGGTGCATTTTTCTTCCTTTATATGCATACGAGAACACTTGCTTTAAAAGGAATTTTAACTTAGATCAATTTTTATCTACTTTATGGCCAAAATAGTACATGTAGTGATTATTTCAAAGGAATTTAAAAAGGTCCATTTTGACTCCAACCCAGAAAAAGGACGGGGATTGTACATCGAGGTGTTTTATGTCAAAGTTGCTAGAGATCACACATTTAAACCTTTACCAGAATAATTTAAGAGAGTTACCTGAAATATGGGATTAGTTGGGAAATGCAAAGCAAACTCAATTTATAGAGAAGTAAGGATAAATTGCTCTGTTGCTCAAAATACACATGGATAAACAGTTACCAGGGCTGTAGCTGAGTTTTAAGATTCGTCAATCTAATATTTTTCATTCAATTAACATGACATGACTCGACTGTGGAAGAGATTTTGGCTCTCCTCAGGCTTGGGCCTTTGGAGACGAGACCCATCTACCATAAAGAGCGCAATATGATCAGCTTCTATAAGAAATTGAGTTAAATTTTGGATATGGATTTCAAAGCCGACCACAATCATAATGAGCAGAAAGGTAACACTGGTGTCATTTCATGTTAGTTTCCATAAAAATATATCCAAATGTGATCTAACACTGAAAAAGCTCTGGATGCATTTGCTTTTGCTATATATAGGATGGTTTGCTTCTCGAGAGTGTTGGGATATGCTGAGGCAATAGTAGTGGATTTATTTGACTGATTGAAAAAGAACATCCACCCAGCTCCAGCAATTCTAGCCGAAATGATTCGAGCACTAAATGCATGCCAAAAAAATGTCAAAGGAGATTCTTTAAAAGTGTTTTGTTATTGTATATCTAGGCCTGAAGTCATTTTTAAGGCATGTTTACGAATGAAGGTAAAAGGTAGAAGTAAAAGCAAAAGAAGTTGAAAAAATGAAAGAAAAGTACAATCTAATGAAGAATGATTAAATTGAATAGAACAAGAAAATGAAACTTTTCGAGATATTTGAAAGTTCCAACAACACTACTAAGGGAATGGGGGAGGAAATATGCAAGCTTAGTGAAGAGTTAGAATATAGAAGTCTAAAGCCTTGGAAGGAGAAGCCAAGCAAGCTATTTTTGAAAGAGAAAGACGACAGCATGTTGGTACATGTCTCCAGTTAAGAAGGTCTATTGAAGAAAATAAAGTACTTCAAGCTGCCTTAAATCGAGAGCATGAAAAAGTATCTCAACTACTTGAAGAAAGATAAGGCCTCACTATAACTATTGCAGAGATGGTACTTGAACTACAGTGTAGAGGGGATGCATTCATGCCTAGGTACAAGCCTACCATGATTTGGATGCATATTGGGTTGATAAATTATGATGGGCCGAAGATGATGGTAAAAGATAAGCAGCTAAATCTTTTAGCCGATAGATGTGCATAGATTATCTCATAAAATAGATCCAAATAGTCATCATCCAAGTGAGGAAAATGGTGAAGAGGATTAAGGCCTTATAGATACGGATTAACCCTATAGAAGAATAAAGACATGTATTACTTCAGTTTTTGGATGAGGCTAAAAAACAATATGATCAAGTTAGGAATTCCCTTGAATGTAATCTCCACATGATCAACAATATGAATATGTAGTTTGTCACAAAGTTAATGGAAACTTTTAGAGTTTGGAATCTTTTAAAAAAGTAAGCATCCTTAAAAATGTATTCATATACTTATACCATACAAACATATACCCATATGTTTACATACATATACATACATGATTATTAATTTCATTAGCTCATAAATTAAAATTAATTAACTCAAAGAAATTTGGAATTCTTAATGTTTCGACATTCCAAACCCAAAAAGATTAACTCAACCACTACCCATTTATCGATACCATATTAGATTCAAAAAAAAAAAGAATGGCTAAGGACCACTTTGCAAGATTGAAAAGATTAGAAGAAGTCACTAACAGACCCAAAAGGTGACACTGAAAAGGCAATAAAAACTACAGGCTTAGGTTACAAGGATGATGGAGTTATTAATGGCAAGGAAACTAGTTCAACAACAACTAGAGGTAAATATTGATATTCCTAGCAGTGGATCTAGAGGGTACCAGTTAAGGAACAGACAAACAATGTACAATTAGTTGATGCCTAAAATGTGTAACAAAATATCCCAGCAAATAATCCAATGGTTATCATTATTAACCTCAATGCCCTTTTGCAAAAGGTAAGTGCAAGAACTAAAATCACCAAGGAAAATTCGATGAACCCAAGTACTGATAAAGAGGAAAGGCATAAATTGAAGTGTAAAAAGCAGGCTAAAGTAGAGAGTCACCCAATTACTGATAAAGAGGAAAAGCATAAATAGAAGTGTAAAGAGCAGGCAAAAGTAGAGACTCAAAAAGAAAAGTTACAGGTCTTTGACAAAAGGTTAAAAGTTATCGAAGGGGCCAAACTCTATAGTAGTGTGGACGTCAAGGATCTCAGCGTAGTACCAGATTTAATCTTCCCACCAAAATTTAAAATGCCTGAGTTTAAAAAGTACAAAGGCACCATTTCCCTTTACTCACACATTATAATGTTTATCAGGAAGATGGCTAGCTATGCTAAGAATGATAAGCTTTTGATTCACTACTGAGAAAGAGACCACGATGCTATTCATGAACACCTTGCATCCACCTACTATGATAAGTTGATAGGGATATGACCAAAAATTTTGCCAATCTTGTTGTCTCTGAAGAGATGATTGAGATGGCTTTAAGGCTAAAAATTCATGACTAAGGAATCATCTATCGAAAAAAAACCAAGGCTAAGAAAGAAAAAAAATGAGGCTTCATGTGTTAACTATGCCAATTAGCCATTCCATCAAGTACTTTGTCCCTATTACCAAAGCCAAATACAGCAAACACAAAATACCTACCCTCTTAACATACCCTAAACTTTCACTACAACACCTAAAAAGCCTCTAAAAATACTTACCCTCTTAACGTAACCTCTACAAAACCAACCAGGACCTAATATTGATCCACTAACCTAAAGAGCCAACCAAATTAGATCTTTTTGTGAACTTCTTTTTCACTCTTATAAGGAAATGTTTAATAAGAATTTTAAGGCATAATTAGTGGCTCCTATCTTTTCCAAACCATATAAGGGTAATTACTGTAGTTGGAATGACCTAAATTTACACTATAAGTATCATGCAATAACGTGTCACTTGATCAAAAATTGTACAGCCTTCAAGTAAAAGGTCTAATGTCTTCTTAAGAGGGGTGCCTTTCAATTTGATGATGCCTTAGCACCTAATATGGTAGCAAATCCCTTACCTAATCATCCAAAGCCTAGGATTAATGCTTTGGTTACTAAAGAAAAGACACCAAAAAAGTCAAAGGTCTAAGAAGTAAAAACTCCAATGGAAAGAGTATATGCAATCCTGACTAAAGGTGGGATCCTTGGTCAGAATCATGGAGACATTAAAAGCCAATCTAATTCTAGTACTAACTCTTGCAAATTCCACAAGACATGAGGACACACTTTGCTAAATTGCCTAGACTTTTTAGCCATGGTTCAAAGAATGATGGACAATGGTGAAATTGGATTCTTTAAAGAAGCCGAACTAGAAAAAGAAAAATTAGTTAATGTAGCCGATGAAGGATCACTACAACCACCCTATGGCATCGATCACCCTTTTATCATGCATCACAACCAGCCAAAGGCCATATCTCTTAAGGTTGAAGTTACATCCATACTCATTATTAAAGCATCAACACCATTTTTCTATCAGAATAACAAAAAAATACCAAGGAAATACGATAGTAGGATGACAACTCTAGAGGTTGTTACGAGCCAATTGGTTATTGTTGATATTAAGGGAGTAAGCCACGTAAAAGAATTGGTTACTTTATAGTCCAAAAACTAGTGAAACTGGTACCAAAACTAAATCTAAAGGACAAAAATTTGGAAAAGTAGCAGTTACCAAAGATATCCAATAGAAATACAAAAATCAATAAAAGAAAAAGAGAGCCTAATTCTTTAAATTTAGTAAATACAGTAAGTAAAGTATAGTGGAATAGTTGAAATAGTAGTTGACAAAAATTTCTCTACTAGCCATGTCTTAGAAGCACATTGAAATGCTTTGTTAAAAGTGCACAACTAGACTTACATTCCTTAAGGTATCTCCATAAATAAACTAGACTGCTGGTGAATAACATTGTTGCCAGTAGTTTTATTTCATTCAATGATGATGAAATCCCACCAAAGGGTAACACTTCAATGAAAGCTCTTCACATCATAACTTAATGTAAATAAACCATATTGCCTAAAGTCCTCATCAATAGTGGATCAGCTTTGAACATAATGCTACTAATCACGTTGTCTCACTTGCCAGTTGATGTCAATCAAATCAAGCCTAGCCATATAGTCATTAAGCATTTGAAGTGATGAAGAAGGAAATCAAATGGACTATTTTGATCACTTCATATATTGGCCTATGCTCGTTTGAAATCAAGTCTCATGTGATGGACATTGTCTTAGCATACAACTATTACTGAAATGATCTTAGATTTATTCTGCCAGGGCTATCTCATTATCTTTGCACAAAAAAGTTAAATTTATAGTTGATGAAAAATTGGTTAGCCCATCCAGGGAAGAAGACATCGTGGCCATGACTTTTATAGAAACCCCTTATGTTGAAGCAAATATTAAAGTTGAAGAGTGCTCCTTCAGATCCTTTGAAATTATCAATACCACCTTTATTGCGGAAGGGTATGTAATTCTAAAATCTAAACTTTTAAAGAGCACCCACATAGGTCTCAAGCTTATAGTTAAAAAAAGAGCCCAAGCTGAAAGTGGACTTAGGAGATATTTGTAAAGGATTAACCAATGCATCATTGTCATTAGAAAAAAAATAAGCATGAACTAGGCTTCAAAGCGAAATAGAGCCAAAAGAAGAAATTTAAGAATAGATCTTAAGGAAAGAAACTAGCCTAAGTGATCGACCAATAGTGAAGTCAAAAATTGACCCTTTACTCCTTACTGGATGAAATATTTGCCATGAAAGGGTTGTTAATCTAGGAGCTTAGGAAAGATAAACCAGTAAAGTCATTATGGTGATTAATTAATCTTCCAAGAAGTGTTAGGTGTCCAACATTCAAAAAGATAGTGAAAAGCCAAATGATGATCGTGAGATCCATCCTTGTCCTCCTGAATATGTCTTGAAGAATTAGACTTGTACTAAGAGAACCATAGCGTTTAGGTCAGATTCCAGTAACATTGGAAACTTATTTTGTCATATAAGAATCATTCTATAAAAACTTAAAATGTCAAATTATCATATATAGAAATGACCTTTTTGTCTATGTCTAACTTCTTTTATACCAATATTTCTTTTTCTTTTTACATATACATATAAAAATCATGTCGTATATTTCTTCACCCATTCTTTCTTTTCCTTTTTTTTTTATCTTTACAAATTCCCCACTCAAAGAGAAATGGATGATCCTAAGCATAATTCAAATGTTGATTTTGAACAAGCTACTTGCTTGAATAAGGTCAATTTCAAAGAAAATGTTGATGATCATACTTTACCACCCTATCTACTAAAAATAATCTAGCAAGAAGATAAATGAATAATGCCCCATGAAGAATTCTTAGAGGTGATAAATTTAGGTGATGATGAAGATGGTAAAAAAAAGTTAGAATAGGGAAAGCTTTTATGCCTACCACTAAGGAAGAATTAATAAGTTTGCTTTAGGAATTTCGAGATGTTTTCACATGCTCCTACCAAGATATGCTAGGATTGGATATGAAAGTGGTCCATGAATTACCTCTAGAACCAGAATGCTAACCAATTAAGCAGAAGTTAAGAAGAAAGAAACTAGAAATATTTTTGAAAATAAAAAAAAAAAAGAGGTAAAGAAATAATTTGATGCCAGATTTCTTAAGGTGGCAAAATACTCAAAATAGGTTGTAAATATTGTTTAGGTTTCCAAAATAATGGCAGAGTCAGAATACGTGTAGATTACTAGGACCTCAATCAAGTGAGTTAGAAAAAATTTCCCTCTTCCCCATATAGATATTCTGGTTGATAACACTGTAAGGAATTGTCTATTTTCTTTCATGGATGGATTTTTTAGGTATAACCATATAAAATGGCACCAAAAAACATGGAAAAGACAATATTTGTTACAATGTGGAAAACTTTTTATTATAAGGTGATAACGTTTGGACTAAAGAATGTTGGGGCAACTTATTCGAAGGCAATGGTCACTTTATTCCATGATATGATGTACAAAGAGATAAAGGTATATGTAGATGATATGATTGCTAAGTGTAGACACTTAATTTTGTCCGACCCCTAAAAAATAACTTTAAATTCTAGGACTAAGTCCAATGAGCCTAATAATTCTACCAAGCCCATTCTTGATTTCCTAAAGGCCTACCAAGCCCATTTTAATACCCAATTTCCTAACAAGACCACTAATATTTTTTTTTTAATTTTATACCAATGATTAAATATTTTTAATTAATTTTTATGGGGTTTTGATTAGAAGTCCAACATGATTAAATTCTTCTTAGGATTTATCATGAGAATTTGTTTATTTATTTATTTATTTTTGAACCTTAATTTTTCTTATTTATTTATTTATTCATTTTTTATTTTTTTTTGCAAATAGAACTTTCAATTAGGATTTTCTTGCAATCTGATTACATTAATTTCTTTACTTCCAATATTTTTTTCTTGTAAATTTATAATTTTATTTTGCTCTAATTTTTCCAATTTAGTTACACGAAATATAATTTGGTTGGAATTAAACCCTTTTTCCAACTAATTTAGTTTCATTCCAACTAATTCCATCAAATTAACCAAAACCATCTTTTCACCTAAATTAGCATAATCATGACAATAGGTAGAGTGGCTTGCATGAAAAAATAGGAAAGCATGGGCTTATGACAACATTTATTTTTCTCCAACCTAACAAGTAAGCTCAAAAAAATAATAAATAAATAACAAAAAAAAAGAAAATAAGGTGATTTGATGGAAACTTTCGGCCAAGGAGGATGGAAATCCTTCTTAGCCGAATAGAGGGGAGGATGCTATTTCACCAAAAAAAAAAGCTTGAAAAAAAATAGAGAGAGTTTTAGAAAAAAAGTGAAAAAAATAGAAAAAAAATTCAAAGCTTTGTTAAGGTAAATCTCTACTTTAATCTTTGAATTTTTGTTTGTTTGATACATTTTCCTTC
>JBBYHK010056062.1:0-47957 GCA_038382065.1 Adansonia grandidieri | reverse complement strand
TACATTTAACATAAAATAAAAAAATTGATGTAAACTATACTTAAACCCGAACCCGACCTGAACCCGAACCCGAACCCTAATTGGCCCGAACCCGAAATAACCCGAACCCGAATGGACCCGAACCTGAAAAAATTCGAACCCAAAATGACCTGTCCCGAACCCACCCGAACCCGCCCAATTGCCACCTCTAGTCCTACCATTACTTAAACTATATGTCAAGGAAAATAAAAAAGAAGTCGAAGAATAGGAAGGAAAATGTTTTGATAATGGAGACTTAAACGTGTTATCTTCATCGTATCATCATTATATTTAAATACTTCCTCATTTAATTAAGAATTATGATTCGGATTGAAATTTTAAGTACATAAATTTGAACATTCCATTTAAATTTATCATATAATCAACTCTTTTCATTTTTGCAATCAAACGCTCAAAATTAAGGTAACGTAACTATGATTACTTACTAACTTCAAAACAAAAGTTAAAAGCTATATATTGAATGATGAATAAAACTTTTGTACAGAAAAAGAAAATAGAAAGAAGTATCCTTAATTAAAGTTTTTATATAAAAAAAAAGAGTATACTTAATTTTTTTTTTTTATATTTTCAATATGTTGTTCTATAACTTTTGGTATTCAAATAATAGATAGAGTAATTAAAAATTCTTCAAAGTATACCGTGACAATGGTTCAGAAGAATATTAGTTACGAATATTCAATTTGATACTTAAATATAATGTCATATTAATGAAAACAATATCAGGATTGGTATACTCTAATCAGAATGGATATATATATATATATATATATGGTTAGCTTGATTTAGGGTTAACGAATTAAGCCAATTGATGCGTGAGTGGTTAATACTTTTTTAAAGTAAATTACATTAAATTAGTCAACTTGTTCAATTAAGAAAATGCTAAATCATAAACCTAATTTCGATAGCCAATTAGTGTAAAAAATTTTAAATTATTAATAATAAAATTCAGCATTAATTAAATGATATGTGGCATCACGTTATAGTAATACATGTGCCAAAAAAATATGTCATTCAGGTAAGAGCTTAAAAAATTTTTCTTTTTATACATTTATATAAGTTTCATATTAGATGTACGATGTTATATACTTTAAGAAAATTATGTAAAGAGTCCGCATCTCAATGATTTTGTATAAACATTTAATTATTTAATAAAATTTCAATATTTTTATTATATTTATATTGGACACTATATATATATATATATATATATATATATATATATTAGACCTTCCAAATCTTTCAAAATTTTCGACTAAATTGCTAACATTTGTTATGTAATTACCAGATATATAATTTTTATATATTATTATAAAAAGTGTTGTAAATTAGATGTCCTTTTTTACAATTGAAAACTTGAATAATAATAGAAATCAAATAAAATTAAAATTATTAAACGTTGGACACATGACACTTTTTCAAGATTATCCCCATGTCAAAAGTTTAGATTTTCTAAGATGTTTTTTTTTCTATTATTGCTAAAGGCTTTATATAAGATAACATATGATTATTAATAATATATTTTATTCTACATTTTATGAGAAATATTATACTTTTAAAATTTAAAAGAATATGTACAATAATAACATATTATATAATTTATTATAAATCATACGTGTAACCATGAAATTGAAAAATATAATTTACTTTAAATCATATTATAAGATTTTTTTTAAGTAACATATCATATATTAGTTTATTTAAAATCATTCCCATTTGTTTAAAACATGTATCAAGTTTAAAGAAGTCATAAGAGAAACTTAAGAAAAAAAAATCAAACCTTTTGCAATTTTTTATCGTTAACCTTCTCTCCAAGATGTTGGTTGTGTTAAGCATCTAACTTAAAATTAATTGGTGATAAGTTGAGAGGCCTAACTTAAGTATAAGACATTAAACAATGCAATATTTAATCGATGTGGTATAAAACCACTTTAACAGACCCCATCACATGTAGGTAGAGACAGATGAGCTTATCATGTGACAAACTTGAAAAAGGTAACAGGTAGGAGTAACAATAAAAGAGAACACTGGCTCTGATACTACTTTAAACTTTCAATTTAAAACCAATTTATGATAGGTCGAGAAATATAACTTGAATATCTATAGGCAATCCAATACTTAACCAATGTGTAAAAACATAAAATTAACAATTTAAACCATTTTAGAAGTTCCTAATAGATAAAAACCCATAATTAAGAACCTATGTTCATATTATCTATTTCCATATTCCTTTGAACATTTGTCGCCACGTGCTTATCGTAACGTGGCTCAAATACGAATCCTGACCAGCCCGATTTAAAATAACGAATGTATCTATTGTTTCTATATAATATCTATATATAATTATTTCCTTTTATTTCTAGGGGCCTATATCATGATTATTATACTTTAGTTTTTGTACCTGGGGATTGAGATGTCGGAATGAATCGTTTACCTGACTTCTCTGAATAGTCGTTACGAAATGATCATTTTTTTATAGTCACCACCAATTTATTTTGGTCAGGTGAGATTAGACACCTGCCAAAGTTTATATTTTAAAGATTATGAAACCCATAAAAACAAACTCGAGATCTATACTCATACCAGAGATCGCTTGAAAGGGTCCGAAAGTTGATTACAATCACAAGTAAGGATTGACCTTCTCGTGATTCCTAGCAATGGTACCTTATTAATCATGTGTTAAAATAAATTTGATTTTTATTCAGTTTCAATATTCGATATTTAATTATAATTCCTATAATATTTTATTAAAGAAATTTATTATTTCGAGAAAGTTGGGTTTTAATGGTTTTGAAAATCACAAAATTATTCATACCCCCTTTCGGGGAACCAAGTGGACGCAAATTCTCCATCGTATCCCATTGGAGAACCATGCGGAATATGAAAGTTTTTATTTTCTCAAAATTGAAGAATCCTGACTTTCTATTTGAAAATGATATCCCGTTATTAAAATAATTTATAAAATTCCTTGCATATTCTGGTAGGAATCCTAAGTATTCATTTAATAAAGAGACATTGCCTTATTTATAAAAATAATTTTTATTATTAGAAAAATACGGACTCTATGACCTAAAAATGACCTAATCTAATGAACTTATTCTTAATGCATATTTTCGACATGAAAGTATCCTAGTACTTGAATAGGATATGATTCTAATGCAAGATTATAAAAAAACCCTTGTGGTATACCTTCTATATAAAAGTATCCCGGTAACCCTTAAAGGACTTGAAAATGAATGAAAAAGGGCAAACCTATCCTAAATATTCACTTTTGGCCAAAAAACATCCTAATGCTTATTTAAGACTAAAATTGAAGAAAAATTATGAAAATGCCCTTAGGGTATACCTTTGACATGAAAGTATCCTGTTAACCCTAATAGACCTTAAAATGATCTTGGAAAACTAATCCAATCCTAAATATTCACCTTCGGCGTAAAAGCATCTCGATGAGCAAAATTACTAAAATGCTTCTAGGTATACCTTTAATGTGAAAGTATCCCGATAACCCTAATGGGCCTTAACATGACCTTAAAAGGCTAAACGAATCCTAAACATTCACCTTTGGCATAAAAGCATCTCGATGAATAAAATTATGAAAATGCCCTTGGGTTTACCTTTAACATGAAAGTATCCCAGTACCCCTAATGGACACTAAAATGACCTTAAGAGGCTAAACGAATCCTAAACATTCACCTTTGGCATAAAAGCATCTCAATTACTATCTAAGACTCAATTTTAGAAAAATTATCAAAATGCCCCTAGAATTTACCTTCGATGTGAAAGTATCCCGATACCCTAATGGACACTAAAATCATCTTAAAGTAGATGAATGTAGCCTAAATGAAAAAGTTAAAATTTTAATTTTGACTTAAAATGCAAAAACAGTCCAACCCCTAAATTTTTAAAAGTTACATTTCATGTCCTTTGGAAGACCAAACAAATACAAAAAAGTTTTAAAAATTTTTATATCCCTACGAAAAGCCATAAAAATAATAGAAATCTTTAAAACTAGTAAAATGTCCAATTCACCCCTTAAATACTAGTATTCGCTATTTAGTCCCTAAACTTTTCTATATTTTCATTTTAGTCTTTATATGATGAAATAACAAAAAAAATCATAAAATCACATGAAAATGTACATAGAAAATACATCAAATATGTTAGCAAGAATTCAGCCAAACACCTTGGCCTTAAAACAAAATTTTTTCTACATTTTGCAAAATGGCCCCTACGTTTCTTAAATTTGCATTTTGAAATCTACATAAAAAATCACAAAAAATCATCAAATTAGCCAAGAATTAACCCAAAATCATAAAAATAAATCTACATGAAGGTTCGGCCAAGCATTTTTGTCCATGATTTTTGCATATTTTGCAATTTAGCCCTTAAATTTTTTTAAAATTGCAAAATGGCCCCTAAAATGTTAAAATCACCTAAAACATGTCCCAAAACACACAAAATCAGTTTTCTAATAGCCTAGAAGCTCTCTATCAAACCAAAAGTGGCATAAAAAGTTTATAAATTTTATTATTTAATCCCCAAAATTTCTAATATTTACAAAATAGGCTAAGAAAACATGAAATCGAGACGAGAATAAGCACAAAATTATCATTACCAATTCATATCAAATAAATATGCATCAATATTTTGTAACACAAAATCATGAAAATAAACATGAATAAATATCAAGTTCAAATACAAAAATAAAATCACAAAAAATGAATCTATAAATATGTAGATCAACATATTAACATTAAAATTCTTAAGGATAACAATATAACCATAAACATATACATTCAACAAAATTAATATCTCATAAAAAAAATAGTATTTCAAAAAAAAAGAATCAAACTTTAAAAAAAATTAAATATATCAACAAATATATAGGAAATTGATCATTATCAACATGTTAGCCTTTCAACATGGATAAAATCCATGAGCTTAACATGATTTTGACTCATATTAAAGAAGAAAAATGATGGATATATAGCAAAATTTCTAGATGAAATTACCTTGAAAAGCTTTTAAACTTAAAATTTCTTGAAAATTTCTATGAAAAATAGTTGAATTTGAAAATGGAAAGCATTTTTTGCTTGAGAGAATTTTTCATATAGTTTTTTTTTGGGGACGACAAAAATGGTCTTTTTGAATCCATCCTTGCAATGAGTTTCCATCCAAAATCCACAAGTCTTTTCTTTTTTTCATTTATTACATGTCATAATTTCTTGATTTTTTTATTTTTTATTTGATTTGTTTGAGATATGATTTGATTTTTCAAAAATTGATTAGATTTAAATTTATAACTCTTGTCTTCTTGTGATGTCATGCATGATATCATTGATTTCTATAGATATTTTGAGTGATATTTATTTATAATATGAAAAATTATATCGTAAAAATTAACTATAAGAACTAAATTATAAAAATTAAAAAATTATGTTTTTTAAAATAAAATTTCATATAATTAATATAATTCAATTTAATTATAAAAACAATTTTTTATGTATGAGGAAAAAAATAAAATAGCAAGCTTGCAAAATTTTATAAGAAAAAAATTTACAAGAAAAAATTGTTACATGCAAAAAATGCAAAATTCATAAAATAAATTGAATTTTGAAAAACTAATTTAATGTGAACTAAACATCAATATTTGAAGAATTTTAAAAATTATAAACTTAAAGAAAATCCTACCAAGAAAATTTACAGAATGTAAAACTCGTACCTTGGTAACAAGAAGAAAAAAATTCTAAAACTCATAAAATCAATTGAATTTTTTAAAACTGGTTTAATATAGATTAAATAATAATATTTAAGGAATTTTGAAAATTATAAACTCAGAAAAATCCCACCTAACGGGTAAAAAACTTCGTATCTCGATAACAAAAAAATTTTAAAACTCATAAAATAAATTGACTTTTCCACAATTGATTCAATATGAATTAAATAATAATATTTAAAAAAATTTAAAAATTAGAAACTTAAAAAAATCTCTTCGAAAAAATTTACGAAATATAAAACTCATATTTTGGTAACAAAAAAAATTCTAAAACTCATACAATAAATTAAATTTTTTCAAATTGATTTAATATGGATTAAAAAGTAATTTTTAAATAATTTTAAAAATTATAAACTATGAAAAATTTTTCCAACAATTGCGGAGTAGAAAACTTGGTATTCAAGAAACAAAGGAATTTCAAAAGAAAAATGCAAAACTAATAAAATAAAAGAAAATTTCTAAACTAATTTAATATGAATTAAACAATAATATTTGAGAAATTTTAAAAAATATATATAAACTTAGAAAAATCTTCTCAAAAAAATTCATAGAGTAGAAAACTCCATATTTCTAAAACGAAAAAATTTTAAACTTCATAACAAATAAATAAATTTAAAAAAACTGATTTAATGGTAGTTAAATGTGAATATTTAAAGAATTTTAAAATTCAAAACTCGAAAAAATTACACTAAAAAGTTTACAGATAACAGAAAGTTCATATTCTAGCACCAAAAAAATTTCCAAAAAATACATTAAAATTTTATAAAATGAATTAAATAAAACATATAATTCAAAATATTAATTTATAAAATGATAAAGATGAAAATCTAAAATTTGAAATAATTTTATCAGAAAAATTTTACGAGTACAATACTCGCGATACCGTGAAAAAAATTTCAAATTAGTTACAACAATGAGCAACTTGGCACCTTGTGGTATAAAAAGCCAACACGAATTTTTCATTGAATATTTCTAATTTTTCGGAGTGCATATCAGCACAAATACTATAGAGGTATCGGTAAAAATATATGAAGGTTAATTTCCCAAATTTAACCAAAAATTCTCAAAAAATTCTTAAAAAAAAAAATTTTACTATGGTATCATCCGCAAAAATAGATTTTCAAAATTTGGAAAGAAATGATGAAAAAAATATTTTTTCTCTTAAATATTCATTTTTATATCCAAAATTAGAATCAAAATACGACTTTTGGTGTTACTTGAACATATGGCTGTTTAAATTATGACTAAAAATGTCTTGAAAATATCTTATTCTTCTAAAAAAGATTGTTCCCAATGAGGATGACCATTAAGTTATCGGTTTCGGATATTTAGGATTATTGAAAAAGAGACCTGGACGAAATTACGTATCTATAGCTGCCTCTCTTTGATCGTTGTTGAGAATCAGAAATAGGGCAAAGACCAAATAGACATAATTTCGTTCGGGTCGTTAAACTTTGAAAAATAAACTAAACTAAAAACGAAAATAAAAGCTAATTAACCCTAAGGAGAAATTTTAAATTAAACGATGACTAAGGCGAGACCTAAGCATAAGGAGTTGACTAGGACAAAACCATGCTGGTCAACAAACGAGAGAGGTTGATTGGGACGAAACCGTATAAGTCAACAAAAGTAAAAGGGTTGACCAATGAAAAATCTATAAGTCAACAAGGGTAAAAGGTTGACTGGGGTAGAATCTCTAAGTCAATAAATAAAAAGGGTTAACCGAGACCAAATCGACAAGTCAACATCGGTAAGAAATTGATCAAGGCAAAAAATATAAGTCAACAAACAAAAAAGGGTTAACCGAGACAAAACCGACAAGTCAACATCAATAAGAGATTGATCGGGACAAAACTGATAAGTCAACATAGGTAAAAGGTTGACTAGGATAAAATCGACAAGTCAACAAATAAAAGGGTTGACCGGGATAAAATAGACAAGTTAACAAATAAAAAGGTTAACCGGGATGAAATCGACAAGTCAACATAGATAAAGGGTCGACCAAGATAAAATCGATAAAGTCAACAAAGATAGAGGGTTGATTAAGACAAAACCAACAAGTCAGCAAACAAAATGGTTGATCGGGATAAAAACAAAAAGTCAACAAAGATAAAATTTTGATCGGGATAAAACTGACAAAGTAAACAAAGATAAAAAGTTGATCGAGATAAAACCAACAAGTCAACGAGTAAAAGGGTTGACTGGGATAAAGCTGACAAGTCAACAGAGATAAAAAGCTGACAAGTCAACAGATAAAATCGACAAGTCAATAGAGAGAAAAAGTTGACTAGGACAAAGCCGACAAGTCAATAGGGATAAAAGGGTTGACTAGGACAAAACAACAACTCAACAGGGACAAAAGGGTTGACAAGGACAGAGCTGACAAGTCAACAGGGAGAAAAGGTTGACCTTGGGATAGAAGGGCGACCGGGATAAAGTCAACAAGTCAACAAGGGTAAAGGGTTAACTGGGATGACTAAGATAAAACCATGCTGGTCAACAAATGAGAGAGGTTGATTCATATGAAACCATATAAGTCAACAAAAAAAAGGGTTGACTAATGCAAAATCTATAAGTCAATAAGGGTAAAGGGTTGACTGGGGCAGAATCTATAAGTAAACAAATAAAAAAGGTTGACTGAGACAAAATCGATAAGTCAACATCGGTAAGAAATTGATCAAGGCAAAAAATATAAGTCAACAAACAAAAAAGGTTGATCGAAACGAAACTGACAAGTCGACATCAATAAGAGATTGACCAGGACAAAACTGACAAGTCAACATAGGTAAAAGGTTGACTGGGACAAAATTGACAAGTCAACAAATAAAAGGGTTGACCGGGATAAAATCAACAAGTCAACAAATAAAAAGGTTAACCGGGATGCAATCAACAAGTCAACATAGATAAAGGGTCGACCAAGATAAAATCGATAAAGCCAACAAAGATAAAGGGTTGATTAAGACAAAACCAACAAGTCAACAAACAAAAAGGTTGATCGGGATAAAAACAAAAAGTCAACAAAGATAAAATTTTGACCAGGATAAAACTGACAAAGTTAACAAAGATAAAAAGTTGATCGAGATAAAACCAACAAGTGAATGACTAAAAGGGTTTACTGGGATAAAGCTGATAAGTCAATAGAGATAAAAAGTTGATTGGGACAAAATCGACAAGTCAATAGAGAGAAAAAGTTGACTGGGACAAAGTCAATAAGTCAATAGGGATAGAAGGGTTAACTAGGACAAAACAACATGTCAACAAGGACAAAAGGGTTGACTAGGACAGAGCTGACAAGTCAACAAGGAGAAAAGGTTGACCTTGGGATAGAAGAGTGACCGGGACAAAGTTGACAAGTTAATAAGAGCAAATGGTTGATTGGGATGACTAAGACAAAACCATGCTGGTTAACAAACGAGAGAGGTTGATTGGTTTGAAACCATATAAGTCAACAAAAGTGAAAAGGGTTGACTAATGCAAAATCTATAAGTCAATAAGGGTAAAGGGTTGACTGGGGCAGAATCTAAAAGTAAACAAATAAAAAGGGTTGACCGACACAAAATCGACAAGTCAACATCGGTAAAAAATTGATCAAGGCAAAAAATATAAGTCAACAAACAAAAAAGGTTAACCGAAATGAAACTGACAAGTCAACATCAATAAAAGATTGACCGGGACAAAACTGACAAGTCAACATAGGTAAAAGGTTGACTAGGACAAAATCGATAAGTCAACAAATAAAAAGGTTGACCGAGATAAAATCGACAAGTCAACAAATAAAAATGTTAATCGGGATGAAATCAACAAGTCGTCATAGATAAAGGGTCGACCAAGATAAAATCGATAAAGTCAACAAAGATAAAAGGTTGACCGAGACAAAACCAATAAGTCAAATAACAAAAAGGTGATCGGGATAAAAACAAAAAGCCAACAAAGATAAAATTTTGACCGAGATAAAACCGACAAAGTCAACAAAGATAAAAAGTTGATCGAGATAAAACCAACAAGTCAACGAGTAAAAGGGTTGACTGGGATAAAGCTGACAAGTCAACAGAGATAAAAAGTTGACTCGGATAAAATCAACAAGTCAATAGAGTGAAAAAGTTGACTAGGACAAAGCCGACAAGTCAATAGGGATAAAAGGGTTGACTAGGACAAAGCAACAAGTCAACAGGGACAAAAGGGTTAACAAGGACAGAGCTGACAAGTCAATAGGGAGAAAAAGTTGACCTTAGGATAAAAGGGCGACTGGGACAAAGTCAACAAGTCAACAAGGGTAAAGGGTTGACTGGGATGACTAAGATAAAAACATGCTGGTCAATAAATGAGAGAGGTTGATTCGTATGAAACCATATAAGTCAACAAAAAAAAGGGTTGACTAATGCAAAATCTATAAGTTAACAAGGGTAAAGGGTTGACTGGGGCAGAATCTATAAGTAAACAAATAAAAAGGGTTGACCGAGACAAAATCGGCAAGTCAACATCGGTAAAAAATTGATCAAGGCAAAAAATATAAGTCAACAAACAAAAAAGGTTGATCGAAACGAACCTGACAAGTCAGCAGCAATAAAAGATTGATCGGGACAAAACTGACAAGTCAACATAGGTAAAAGGTTGATTGGGACAAAATCGATAAGTCAACAAATAAAAAGGTTGACCGGGATAAAATAGAGAAGTCAATAAATAAAAATGTTAACCGGGATGAAATCAATAAGTCATCATAGATAAAGGGTCGACCAAGATAAAATTGACAAAGTCAACAAAGATAAAGGGTTGATCGAGACAAAACCAATAAGTCAACAAACAAAAAGGTTGATCAGGATAAGAATAAAAAGTCAACAAAGATAAAATTTTGACCGAGATAAAACTGACAAAGTAACAAAGATAAAAAGTTGATCGAGATAAAACCAACAAGTCAACGAGTAAAGGGGTTGACTGGGATAAAGCTGACAAGTCAACAGAGATAAAAAGTTGACTCGGATAAAATCAACAAGTCAATAGAGAGAAAAAGTTGACTAGGACAAAGCTGACAAGTCAAAAGGGATAAAAAGGTTGACTAGGACAAAACAACAAGTCAACAGGGAGAAAAGGTTAACCTTGGGATAAAAGGGCAACCGGGACAAAACCAACAAGTCAACAAGGGTGAAGGTTTGACTGGGATAACTAGGACAAAACCATGATGGTCAACAAATGAGAGAGGTTGATTGGGATGAAACCATATAAGTCAACAAAAGTGAAAGAGGTTGACCAATGCAAAATCTATAAGTCAATAAGGGTAAAGGGTTGACTGGGGCATAATCTATAAGTAAACAAATAAAAAGGGTTGACCGAGACAAAATCGACAAGTCAACATCGATAAGAAATTTATCAAGGCAAAAAATATAAGTCAACAAATAAAAAAGGTTGACCGAGATGAAACTGACAAGTCAACATCAATAAGAGATTGACCAGGACAAAACCGACAAGTCAACATAGGTAAAAGGTTGACTAAGACAAAATGAACAAGTAAACAAATAAAAGGGTTAACCGAGACAAAATCGACAAGTCAACAAGTAAAAAGGTTAACCGGGGTGAAATCAACAAGTCAACATAGATAAAGGGTCGACCAAGATAAAATTGACAAAGTCAACAAAGATAATGGGTTAACCGGGACAAAACCAACAAGTCAACAAACAAAAAGGTTGATCGGGATGAAAACAAATAGTCAACAAAGATAAAATTTTGACTGGGATAAAACTGACAAAGTCAACAAAGATAAAAAATTGATCGAGATAAAACCAACAAGTCAACGAGTAAAAGGGTTGACTGGGATAAAGCTGACAAGTTAATAGAGATAAAAAGTTGACTGGGACAAAATCGACAAGTCAACAAAGAGAAAAAGTTGACTGGGACAAAACTGACAAGTCAACAGGGATAGAAGGGTTGACTAGGACAAAACAATAAGTCAATAGGGACAAAAAGGTTGAGTAGGACAGAGCTGACAAGTCAACAGAGAGAAAATTTTGACCTTGGGATAAAAGGGCGATAGGGACAAAGTCGACAAGTCAACAAGGGTAAAGGGTTGACTGGGATGACTAGGATAAAACCATGCTGGTCAACAAATGAGAGAGGTTGATTGGGATGAAACCATATAAGTCAACAAAAGTAAAATAGGTTAACCAATGCAAAATCTATAAGTCAACAAGGGTAAAGCGTTGACTGGGGTAGAATTTATAAGTCAACAAATAAAAAGGGTTGATCGAGACAAAATCGACAAGTCAACATCAGTAAGAAATTGATCAAGGCAAAAAATATAAGTCAACAAACAAAAAGGGTTGACTGAGATGAAACCGATAAGTCAACATCAATAAGAGATTGATCAGGACAAAACCGATAAGTCAATGTAGGTAAAAGTGTGACTAGGACAAATCGACAAGTCAACAAATAAAAAGGTTGACCGGGACAAAATTGATAAGTTAACAAATTAAAAGGTTAACCGAGATTAAATCAATAAGTCAACATAGATAAAGGGTCGACCAAGATAAAATCGACAAAGTCAACAAAGATAAAGGGTTGACCTGGACAAAACCAACAAGTCAACAAACAAAAAAGTTGATCGAGATAAAAACAAAAAGTCAACAAAGATAAAATTTTGAGCGGGATAAAACTGGCAAAGTTAATACAGATTAAAAGTTGATCGAGACAAAACCAACAAGTCAACGAGTAAAAGGGTTGATTGGGATAAAGCTGACAAGTCAATAGAGATAAAAAGTTGACTGGGACAAAACTGATAAGTCAACAGAGAGAAAAAGTTAACGGGACAAAGCCAACAAGTCAATAGGGATAGAATGGTTGACTAGGATAAAACAATAAGTCAACAGGGACAAAAGGTTGACTAGGACAGAGTTGACAAGTTAACAAGGAGAAAAGGTTGACCTTGGGATAAAAAGGTGACCTGGACAAAGCCGATAAGTCAACAAGGAGAAAAAGTTGACTGGGATAAAGCCTACAAGTCAACAAATATAAAGTTGGTGTAACATTTAAGACTTAATCAATTATCAAGATAAAGCACTTAACTGACTTAAATCCCATTCCACTTACCTTGCCATAGGATTGCATGAAGGGGTGATAAAAACTCTTTTAAATGCTTTGAATATCATTATTGAAGTACTGAAAACATATTTTTGGATGCTTTGAATATCACCATCGAAGCTTTGAAATCATTTTCCTTGATGAAAACTTTTGAATACTTCGAATATCACCATCAAAGTTTTTTCAAGGCCTTCTTTACCTACTTTACCATAGGATCGCATGAGAAGGTGATTGATTTATTTAAAGAATCGTTCAATTTTTCATGAAAAGTTATCAAATATTAAATATTAAATTAGTATTCATTGATCAATGATATAACTTATACAATTGGATAAATATCTACTTAAAACATATTTGCTTACTTCTAGAAATCATGAAGAGCATCGTAGTTCATCAAAATTCTAGGATTTATGGAATGAGTTGACCTTCTTATTTTAACCTTGGGAAAAAATTGATCAAAATCTATGAAAATTCCAAAACAATTTGAACCATGGATTTTCTAGTATCAAGGATAATGAATATGTTATCTTTATCATGATGTTAAAACTTTCTTGTGATGGATGATCACCATTCGGGACTTCTTTGAATAAGTCAAAGAAATGAATTTAGAGGTACAAATGGGTGACATTACTAAAATTTATCTTGAAGAAATTGATATCACAAAGTCAAGGTTTACCAAGACCAAATTCAGATGGATGTCGTTTAAAGAATTCCTTGAAAGACAAACAATCAAGTTATAGCATCCTTTTAATCTTCAAATACAATAGCCTGACAGGTGTTAAACTAATGCTACTAAACACCAAGACTCAAAGGATTGATCTGAAAGGCTTTTGGTAAGCATCAATTCTCAAGGTTAGGTACAAAGTTCTAAAAGGTTATTTGGAAAGGAATCAATGTTAGGGCATTTGACTCAACCTTTTGTTGAGTTCATGAAATTTTCAAAGGTTTAGGGTCATTTTTGAATTAGGATGATGGGTTCTCTCTGATTAGTGACTATCTTTATTGATTTAGGAGTAATTCTTAGGCTTTTAAGCCTGCCTATCATATTATTAAAGACTCAAAAATCATTCAAAAAGATGAAATTTTAAAGAGCTTCCTAGGAATAGCCCGATAGCCCAAATAGCTATGTTTGATCAAAATGGACTTTGTTAGGTACGTAATGTAAGCCATGGTTCAGGGTTTAGAAAGAAAAAGATAAATAGGCCCAAATAAAGTATTTAAGGGTAATTGAATCAAGGATCAGTTCTTTTCAAAAAGAGTTGATTTTGGCATCTTTTTCAAGATGGACAAATCTTTTTTCTTCAGTAACTTTTGTTTTCTTCATTTCTCTTTTTTCTTTCTTCAAAACTTTCATCGCTCTTTATTCTTCAAGAACTCGAAATTTTCTTCATTCTTCACTTGGAATATTTGAACTTGAATTTCAAACTTTCTTCCATTTTTAAAATTTACTTATTGATGTCTAATTCATTCTTTTCGTAACTTTATAATGGAATTTGCCCTTTCTAATCTTGAAGCTTTGCTTCACTTGCCCCCAAGTATGAAAGTTGATCCTTGATTAGGGTTTAGAGAAAGAAATAAACAATCAAGCTCAAAGGGGACTACAAAGGGAATAATTTTCTATATTTAAGATAAGATAGAGAAAGAAGGCCATTTTTTATTTCAAACATAACCATTTAAACTGGTTAAGCATTTCACTAGGAAAAAAATGGTTATTTTTTTCAAAATCATTTTGAGTACTTCAATAGCATAATGCTACACTCAATAAAGGCTTAAGATATGCCTTTCAATATGATTGGCTTTATAGCCACCAATGATTGGTTGAGCCTCTAAGAAAGAAAATCAGATTGGCCTGGAAAATATCCTAGATCTCATATCTTATGTATCAAAAATTGGTTTGAAAAGGTTTTGTTCAAAAAGAAAATGAGATTTTGGCTTATGTTCACTCTCATTCTTCTTGAATTGAGGATTTGGAAGAGTGTCATGAAAATTATGGCAAAAGATTATCAAAATAAAGGAAATCTTGAAGTTATTTTAACACATGTCAAACTATCGATATTTGAATCTTTTAGGAGCATAACCTATTTGTTCAACCTTCAAGGAATCCATAGACAAGAACATTTGGGTGTGGAAAGTCTATAGTGATGAAAGGTCTATAGCTAAATGTTTGGAAGAACTATATCTATAGAAGTGAAGGACTTTTCTGAGAGAGCTCAAACTAATGGTGATCACCTACTAAAGAAAAATTTTCCAAAATGTTCTCATTATCCTAAATCGTAAAAATCATTATGAACAAAATTAATGGTTAGTGAAGTATGCATACTATTTACAAATCAAAATTCATTTCATAAGAAATGGACAAAATTTTAAAGTCGAGATAGAAATTGCCCCTGATTGGCATACTACCAAAAGGTCGATGACTTTAGACCAATTATCATTGATAAACGTCCTCCAACTTTAAAATTTAGCTAGATTGACATCCCTGAGGGCTGAGTTGTAAATTAGCAGTGGAACATCAAAATGTGTATCAAACTCTAAGTTCTCAAGCTCAAAAATTCCATAAGATGCGTGGTTATTTCTTATCATCTTAATCATGCCATGAGCATAGTCATTATATGAGACTTTGATTCTTTAGTAAATTCTTTAGCAGAAAAGATGAATCCAAAAGCTCATTGCATGGAAAAGAATCATCCAAGTAATTCAAGTTGGAATTTACAGTAGCTTGTGATCTCCTACCGACCATGCCGATACTCTAAATTATCTTCACATTGAACAACATGCATTGCTTGATAGAATCTTTAGACAAAAAGTATTGCAACCTGAATTATACCACCTTGGGTAGGGAGTTTTCCAAGTTTTGTTGGAATGGTAGAGATCATCTGATTTCATTAAGGTTGTTGAACAATGAAAAGCTAGGGTCGAGGACACCGTCCGAATGGATTTCCTTGTTTTCTCAACTTCTTAAGGTCCTGTCAGCTATGATAGAATTACTTTTTCATCTCACATATGCTACCTATGGCCCCTTGGTCAGTATGAATGTGTATTATGGGACTAGCTTCCATATACTGAACACCATAAAGTGGTTGCATTTCAGCTTGCACTTCCCTAGATCCTCAACAGCAGTGTTGTTATGATACAAGATTATTTGTAATAATAACAATTTTTTAGTTATGGTTTTGCTTTTCTAGGACTTTTCATTCTTGTTAAAGTCAAGGACCCCAATTCTGTTTTTCTGCAATGATTTTTACATCTGCCCCCTATGAAAGGGAACAAATATTAGTGTCCACTGACCGTATATCTTAAATATTAAAGAATTGTCTTTAAGCTTGTACTTCCCCCTCGGCAGAAGTATAAATAATATTTTATTGGGTACAAATGGAGTTGCTTGTTTCGAGAAACTTTATCGAGCTTGCTATTTATGATGTCTTCTATTTCATGATTCATGTTACTTCACCTTAAAAAAATTAAAGAAGGAACTTAAATTAGTATGCATGAATACATATATCTTGTCAACATTTATCTTTATTATTATCCATGTATGTATGTCAATAAATGAAAAAAAAGGTGTGAATGAACAAAATGAATGAACAAATATATAAATGAGTGAATGAGACATGATTCAATAGACCTAAAGATTATTGTAGAAGCAGGAATCTGAGGAATTTGAGTCATGACTCAACAACATTGTCCTACTTACCAAAATTCTCTACCTTATCCACTAATTGTGGTCATACGTAGTCATATTTACAAAATTCAAAAGCAAAGTAACAAAAAGAATTGCTCTTGCAAATATTACATTTTCCTAACTGTGTTGTGCTTCTAAGGGATTTTTAAGAACCCCAATCATTCATTTTTTTAACCTTATATTCACAAAATCTGGTAAGTAGCCTAAAAAGTTATCTTCACAATCATTTGATTTCCCCTGTATTCTAGTACTTCCAATTTGTGATTTTTTTTCTTTCACGTAAACCCTTAACCATTTTTATCAGTCTATTGAGCAGATTTTCCATTCCATGAACTTTATGGTTGAACTCTTCTTAGATGAACGTCAACGTATTGACCTTTGCCTCTAAATTATCACCCATCTCTTGATTCTTGAAATATAATAAATGAAATGAATTAACATATTATGGCAATTATGAATGCGTGAACATATAAGAATGTGAACTTTGCAGGTGCATGAATGAATTTATAAGTTTCCATGGGATATATATAAATGTGATGCCAAGAATAAAAAAAAACTCTTTCATAATATAACAAATTAATAAAAGTAAAATATATCATAATAACACAACATATTATTAATAATATGAAGAAACTCAAGTCATAACAGTAAAGGGTTACAAGCGTTCCCCTATGTGTACCTAATTTGGTATCCTCTAGAACCGGGTATGACTATAACTAGGTGATTCTCCTATAGCTCTTACATGAGGTTTGGGTTAGACATCTAAATAGGTTCTTGAATTGTTCCTCGAGTCTGGAAAGAACTGACGAGGTACCCTAATGCTTACCTATCACAGGTGTATGTCGGAAAGGGTTTAATTCAAGTGGTAGTATCTTCCATGCCGATAACGAGGCTAACACCTTGGTCAGGCGTAGGAATTTACACCCGGTAAGCTTTTCATTGGCCCAGACAAAGGCTAACACCTCAGAAGGCAGAGCTACTTCGCCTCTCCTAAAATATTAGGTACCTATGCCCTTTCCATAGATATGGACAAGAATTTAATGCATATGCATCTGCACAGTGTGTGCAGGACAACAACTTACCTTTTATGACTTAACATTTTCAAAAATAGTAAAAACCTCTATCCTAAGTTTCCTTAAAAAGTAATGATGCAAAGAAAACAAAAGGGTTAGTGAAAAATATGAAAAATATATACTAAAATTTATAAGTAAAAAATACAATGAAAAAATTTTATATTTTGAAAATATTGGGAATTATAGTTAAATATTGGTTGAAACCAAATTAATCAAAATTTAGTTAACATGTAATTAATTTTAGGCCTGACTCTATAGCTATCCCCAGTGGAGTCACTAAGCCGTCGCAACGTGGCCCGGATATGAATCTTGACCAGCCCGACTTAAAATAGCGAATGTATCCATTGGTTCTATATAAATATCTATATATAATTATTTCCTTTTATTTCTAGGGGCGTATATCATGATTATTATACTTTATTTTTCATACCTGTGGACTGAGTTGTTGAGATGAATTGCTCACCTGACTTCTCTGAATAGGCGTTATGAAATGACCATTTTTTTTGGAGTCGTCACCAATCTATTTTGGCCAGGTGACATTGGACACCTACTGGACTTTATATTTTAAGGATTACAAAACCCATAAAAACAACTCTTCTGTGCTAATACAAAAGATCGCTTGAAAGGGTCTGAGAGTTGGTTACAATCACAAGTAAGGATCGACTTTCTCTTGATGCCCCACAATTGGTACCTTATTGATCATGTCTTAAAATAAATTTGATTTTTATTCGGTTTCAATATTCGATATTTAATTATAATTTTTGTAATATTTTATTAAAGAAATTTATTATTCTGAGAAAGTCAGGTTTTAATGCTTTTGAAAATCACAAAACTATTCGTACCTTATCAAGAAACTAAGTGGACATGAATTCTCCATCGTATCCCGTTGGAGAACCATGCGGAATACGAAAGGTTTTATTTTCTCGAAATTGAAATGTCCTGACTTTCTATTTGAAAAGGATATCTCGCTACTAAAATAATCTGTAAAATTCCTCACATATTCTGGTAGGAATCCTACGTATTAATTTAATAAGGAGACATTTCGTTATTTATAAAAAATAATTTTTATTATTTAAAAAATACAGACTCTATGACCTAAAAATGACCTAATATGATGAACCCATTCTTAATACATATTTTCAATGTAAAAGTATCCTAGTACTCATATAGGATATGATTCTAGTGCAAAATTATGAAAACACCCTTAAGGTATACCTTCTACATGAAAGTATCCCAGTAACCTTTAAAGGACTCGAAAATGAATGAAAAAGGGCGAACCTATCCTAAATATTCACTTTCGGCCAAAATGCATCCTAATGTTTATTCAAGACTAGACTCGAAGAAAAATTACGAAAATAGCCTTAAGGTATACCTTCGACATGAAAGTATCTTATTAACCCTAATGGACCTTAAAATAACCTTAAAAAATTAATCCAATCCTAAATAGTCACCTTTGGCATAAAAGCATATCAGTGAGCAAAATTACCAAAATACCCCTAAGATATACCTTGACGTGAAAGTATCCCGATAACCTTAATGGGCCTTAACATGACCTTAAAAGGCTAAGCGAATCCTAAACATTCACCTTTGGCACAAAAGCATCTTAGCAAACAAAATTACGAAAATACCCTAGAGATATACTTTTGTGATAAAAGTATCCTGGTACCCTTAATGGACACTAAAATGACCTTAAGAGGCTAGGCGAATCCTAAACATTCACCTTTGGCATAAAAGCATCTCGATTACTATCTAAAACTCAATTTTAGAAAATTACCAAAATGCCCTTAGTGTTTACCTTTAACGTAAAAGTATCTCGGTACCCTAATGGACACTAAAATCATCTTAAAGTAGATGAATTTAGTCTAAATGAAAAAGGTAAAACTTTAATTTTGACTTAAAATGCAAAATTTACAGTCCAGCCCCTAAATTTTTGAAAATTACATTTCGTATCTTTCGGAAGACCGAACAAATATAAAAAGTTTTGAAAAGTTCTATATCCCTACGGAAAGCTATAGAAATAACAGAAATCTTTAAAACGGGTAAAATGTCCAATTCGCCCCTTAAATACTAACATTTGCTATTTAGTCCCTAAACTTTTCTAAATTTTCATTTTAGTCTCTATATGATGTAATAACAAAAAAAAATCATAAAATCACATGAAAATGTAAATGGAAAATACAGAAAATATGTTAGCAAGAATTCGACCAAACACCTTGGCCTTAAAATAAATTTTTTCTGCATTTTGCAAAATGGCCTCTAAGTTTCTTAAATTTGCATTTTGACCTCTACATAAAAAAATCACAAAAAATCATTAAATCAGCCAAGAATTAGCCCAAAATCATAAAAATAAATCTACATGAAGGTTCGGCCAAGCACTTTTAGCCATAAGACACGATTTTAGCATATTTTGCAATTTAGCCCTTAATTTTTTTTAAAATTACAAAATGGCCCATAAAATGTTAGAATCACCTCAAACATGTTCCAAAGCACACAAAATCTATTTTCTAACAGCCTATGAAGCTCTCTACCAAACCAAAATTGGCATAAAAAAGTTTACATATTTTAAGATTTAATCCCTAAAATTTCTAATATTTACAAAATAGACTAAAAAGGTGAAATCAAGATAACAATAAGCACAAAATCATCATTACCAATTCATATCAAATTCGGCCAAGATAAGAAATAAATATGCATCAATATTTTGTAACACAAAATCATGAAAATAAACATGAATAAATATCATCAAGTTCAAATACAAAAATAAAATGACAAAAAATGAATCTATAAATATGTAGATCAACATATTAACATGAAAATATTAAGGATAACAATATAACCAATAATATTTCACAAAAAAAGAATCAAACTTTAAAAAAAAGTAAATATACCAGCAAATATATAGGAAATTGATCATTGTCAACATGTTGGCCTTTCAACATGGATAAAATCCATCAGCTTAACATGATTTTGACTCATATTAAAGAAGAAAAGTGATGGATATATAGCAAGGCTTGCAAAATTTCTTGATGAAATTACCTTGAAAAGCTTTTAAACTTAAAATTTCTTGAAAATTTCTATGAAAAATAGTTGAATTTGAACATGGAAAGCTTTTTTGCTTGAGAGAATTTTTCATATGGTTTTTTTTATGAGGGGATGGCAAGAATGGTCTTTTTGAATCCATGTTTGCCGTGAGTTTCCATCCAAAGTCCACAAGTATTTTCTTTCTTTCATTTCTTACATGTCATAATTTCTTTTTTTTTTTTAATTTTTTATTTGATTTGTTTGAGATATGATTTGATTCTTGAAAAATTGATTAGGTTTAAATTTATAACTCGTCTCCTTGTGATGTCATGCATGATATCATTGATTTCTATAGATATTATGAGTGATATTTATATATAATATATAAAATTATACTGTAAAAATTAACTATAAGAACTAAATTATAAAAATTAAAAATTATGTTTTCCAAAATAAAATTTCATATAATCAATTTAATTTAATTTAATAATAATAAAAAAATTTTATGTACAAGGAAAAAATTAAAATAGCAAACTTACAAAATTTTACGAGAAAAAAATTTACCAAGAAAAATTGTTACATGTAAAAAATGAAAAATTCATAAAATAAATTGAATTTTATAAAACTGATTTAATTTTAACTAAACAGTAATATTTGAAGAATTTTAAAAATTATAAACTTAAAAAAAAAAAAACCTACCGAGGAAATTTATGGAGTGTAAAACCCGTATCTTGGTAACAAGAAGAAAAAAATTCTAAAACTCATAAAATAAATTAAAATTTTTAAAACTGATTTAATATGGTTTAAATAATAATATTTAAAAAATTTTGAAAATTATAAACTCAGAAAAATTCTATCAAAAAAATTTATAGGTAGAAAACTCTATATCTCGATAACAGAAAAAATAAAATTTTTTTACTCATATTAAAGAAGAAAAATGATGGATATATAGCAAAGATTGTAGAATTTCTAGATGAAATTACCTTGAAAAGCTTTTAAACTTAAAATTTCTTGAAAATTTCTATGAAAAATAGTTGAATTTGAATATGAAAAGCTTTTTTTGCTTGAGAGAATTTTTCGTATGTTTTTTTTTTGGGGGGGAGGGGGATGGCAAGAATAGTCTTTTTGAATCCGTGTCTGCCATCAGTTTCCATCCAAAATCCACAAAGATTTTCTTTCTTTCATTTATTACATATCATAATTTCTTATTTTTTATTTTTTATTTGATTTCTTTGAGATATGATTTAATTTTTGAAAAATTTATTAGATTTAAATTTATAACCCTTGTCTCCTTGTGATGTTATGCATCATATCATTGATTTTTATAGATATTTTGAGTGATATTTATATATAATATGTAAAATTATACTGTAAAAATTAACTATAAGAATTAAATTATAAAAATTAAAAATTATGTTTTTAAAATAAAATTTCATATAATCAATTTAATTCAATTTAATAATAAAAGCAATTTTTTATGTACAACGAAAAAATTAAAATAGCAAACTTGCAAAATTTTACGAGAAAAAAAATTTATCGAAAAAAATTGTTACATGTAAAAAATGAAAAATTCATAAAATAAATTGAATTTTGTAAAATTGATTTAATTTTAACTAAAAAACAATATTTGAAGAATTTTAAAAATTATAAACTTAAAAAAAAATCCCATCGAGGAAATTTACGGAGTCTAAAACCCGTATTTTGATAACCCGAAGAAAAAAATTTTTAAACCCACAAAATAAATTGAAGTTTTCAAAACTAATTTAATATAGATTAAATAATAATATTTAAAGAATTTTAAAAATTATAAACTCAAAAAAATCCTATCGAAAAAATTTACGTGTAGAAAACTTCGTATCTTGATAACGAAAAAAATTTTAAAACTCATAAAATAAAAAAATTTTCACAACTGATTTAATATGAATTAAATAATAATATTTGAGAAATTTTAAAAAAATATATAAACCTAAAAAAATCTTTCCAAAAAAAATTTATGGAGTAGTAAGCTCTATATTTCTGAAATGAAAAAAAAATCTAAAATTCATAATAAATAAATGAATGTTAAAAAATTGATTTAATAGTAGTTGAATGTGAATATTTAAATAATTTTCAAATTCAAAACTCAAGAAGATTACACAAAAAAGTTTATAGATAACGGAAAGTTCGTATTCTATAACCGAAAAAATTTTTAAAAAATACATTAAAAATTATATAAAATGAATTAAATAAAGCATATTATTCAAAATATTAATTTATAAAATGATAAAGATGAAAATCCAAAATTCAAAATAAATTTTATCAGAAAAAATTTCATGAGTACAATACTCGCGATACTATGAAAAAATTCAAAATTAGTTACAAAAATGAACAACTTGACTCCTTGTGGTGTAAAATGCCAACAAGAAAATTTCATTGAATATTTCCAATTTTTTGGAGTGCATATCAGTATAAATACCATACAGGTATCAGTAAAAATATACAAAGGTTAATTTTCCAAATTTAACAAAAAATTCTCAAAAAATTCTTAAAAATGGGAAATTTGACAAGCATATGCAGAAATAGATTTTCAAAATTTCAAAAGAAATTATTAAAAAAATAATTTTTCTCTTAAATATTCGTTTTGTACATCCAAAATTAGACATCAAAATTTGACTTTTTTTGTTACGTGAAGTTACGGCAGTTTAAATTATGACTAAAAAAGTCTTGAAAATGTCTTGTTCTTCTGAAAAAGACTGTTCCCAATGAGGATGGCCATTAAGTTCTCAGTCTCGGATATTCAAGATTATTAGCAAAGAAACTCGGATGAAATTAGGTGTCTACAGTGCCTACCTTTAAACTTTAGGCGATCCAAAGGTCTTAGCACGCTCGACTTTAAAAATGTACAGAATTGGTGGTGGACGAGCCTTTCAGTTATCCCATGATCGGGATTTGAATTAGGCATAGTAATACGGAGGGGAGAGAGACCATTAAACGAATCGCTCATCCAACTAGTCTTGGATGGCCACCATGAAATGGCCATAAACTGGGAGTCGCCACCGATCATTTTGGGCTAGATAAGATCATATGCCTATTGAAAACAATATTCTAAGTTTCGAAACTTGAAACACCGATTTCAAGGTCTACAAAGTCAATAGATTCGTTGGTTGGGTTTCAGAGTTGGTTACGCATGGGGAAGGATTAGCACCCCCATGACGCCCGAAATCGGTACTTACTAACTATGTCTCACTTCGATCTCGGTTAAATATGTTCCATTTAGTCATTATTTAGATATAATTCCCTTTAATGCATGAAGTTTTGTAAATTGTAGATCTGGGTTTTCTTAAAAAAAAATTAGATCACATATCTCAGTTAAAAGGATTCTTTATGAAAATAATATTCGGGCTAGATTTTAAAAATTTGGATATTCCGTATTAGGCACTAGAGAGATACCAACACGGAACATTGCTTTGTAAATTCATTTGAAAACACATTTTATATATGAATGCATGATAATCACTACAAAAAGGAAACGTGTTAGTAAGATAAAAAAGAATATAATAATATCATAAACAAACAACCATAAAGAAAAGAATGTAAAAAAGAGGGACAATCAAATGTTATCTTCTAATTGTCTTCAATTATTAAAGAATAACCGGGGTGACAATTTAGAGAGAAGTTTGGATTTTTTGGTAATTTAAAGGATGAAAAGATTTTAATCAAAACAATTACGAGCAACTAGAAGAGAGAAAATTATTGGATTTTTTCTTAAAGTAAAAGCGGGATTGGAGTATCTCCTCGGAGAGGTCAAGTTAAAGTATCCCCAAAGATAAAGTTATGGTAATAATTAGGAACAAAGAGATAATTTGAGTTTTTTTATGGAAAACAGGGTTGGAGTATCCCATCGGGGTAATAAGGTTAAAATATTCCCAAAAGCTATGATTTAAGTATATTTAAAAAGGATTTAGTTGGGGAAGAAAATTGAGTTTTGAATGTAAAGAAGGGTTGGAGTATCCCCTTAGATTAATAAAGTTGGAGTTTCTCCACCAGCAAAAATTTTAATATGGAGGAAAAAGATATTTAGTATGAAATTATTTATTTGCATTTTAGCCTTGATCTGAGTTAAAAGGGCTTGTGTTGTAAGGGAACAATCGGATGCATTTTGAGATGTTTAAACGTCTCTATAAGGGCATTTCAAAAATTGGATTAAAAAAAAGGGATAACATTGTGTTATCTTATTTCCCAAATTTATTTCAAGTTCACCCAAAGACTTCGGGGGATAAATAATGTACTATTAGAAAGGTAGCTCAATGAGGATTAAAATAAAAATATTGTAAAAATGTATAAAATCACTTTCTAGGTGGAATTAATTTTTGAAATTAGGCCTATCTTGACACTGGCAACATGTATAGGAAATGGGCATTCTGGACTTCGGAAAAATCATTCCAGAGTCATTTGGAATCGTTAAATCATAAACAACACTTTTAGAAAAGGGAATTTTGAAAATTTTTTGGGAAAAATATTCAATATGCTTAAAGAAATCATTTGGTCAGCCAAAACAGCCTGAACAAAAAACTGTTTGCTGATATCAGGGGTTCTAAACAGCAAAAATTCAAAAAATTATAATTTTTTCATCAGGAATGATCCAATGGCAAACAAGACACCGTTGGAAAGGTATTTCAGTGCTCTTTAAGGGAAATATATTAGAAAATTCTAGAAAAATTATTTATGACTTGAAAATAACTTTTCAAACTCAGACTATGATGCTGCCAGAGCAAAAATGACAAAGTTATTAGGTATTTGTAGGTTTTTTTCAAAGGTAAAACAAGTCTAGGACGTCTGAACATTTGTGACAGCAAGGAACGAGTAACATTGGCATCATGAATTCAGTCCACAATTTCGGAGTAGTCTGGGACGATGAAACAATCTATTGACCACATCACTAAAAAAGGTATTAGACTCAAGATCAAAGCCTAATACTAAGAAAGTAGCATTTTATTCCATCAATCTAGACCTAGAAGGTTTAGTTTATCCCTAAGATTAAAGATAAATTTTATGAAAACATCAGATTCATACTATTTTTCATCTAATAAGGGTAGCATGAAGTTAACTTAAGGATTTGTTTTTGAAAACCAAATTTTTATAACAAACAAGTATGCATTTTGACAAACAAATCATGAATAAAATGCAACATGCATAAAGATAAACAAGTATTACACGTGCAAACACACAAAGATGATATTTTGACATTAAGAAGGTAACAAAAATACAAAAAGATGACATATAAGATGCATGGAAGTGATATGAACATATTTAAGTGAAAAAAAGTATGTTGGAGTTGTCAAAATGACATTTTTATGTTATGAGATGCCATAAAATGCAAAAAAATACATGAACATACTCAATGCATGTTATGAAAATATTCAAACATGTGTTAAGCATATGAAAATAGATGAAACATGAAAGAAAATACATAAATAATGGGTTATTTTGATGACAAAATGAAAAACAAGATATTGGGCTTGCCATGCAACACCAAGGCATCAAGAGAACATCAACATTCTAAGATTACTACAAACAAGGCAGCAGTAATGCATGAAAACCTTAGAAGGGTCATGATAACATAAAGAGGTCACTAAGATGATGAAAGTATTGAAAAATCAGAGAATATATAGAGTCAAGTGGAGAAAATATACCAAAAGTTTCAAGCTTCAACCTTTTTTCTAAGTAGCAACTCTAAACTCACCTTTTTTTTAAGGTTGAACAGCAAGAGAGTGATGAAAATGAGGGGCTTTTTAGTTAGGTATGTATAAATGAGAGTTTTGAGAGGGAATATAAGTGAAATGGAGCTTTTGGAAAGACTTTTGGTGATGGTTTTTAAGAGCTCCGAGAAGAAAGAAAAATTTCTTAGTTTTTGGAATATTCAAGGAATATCTGGAAGTGGGTGTTTTTTTGTTGTGTATTTTTTATTTTGGTAAGGTTGCCTTCAGCTGAGTCTAAGGTTGGCTTGTATAGCCATATGACTATGAAGACAAAAGATGAAAATACAAGGGCATTTTAGGGTTTTGGTACATGTACTTCATGCAGAGATTAGGTACTGTGCTTAGCTGCCATGTAAACCCATTGGTTTGCTAATCAAAAATAGTGGATTTAGACTACTTTATGCAGCTAAGCATTGAGAAACTTTAGCCTTACGCTTTGACAAATTGCACAATGTCATGAAATGTCATTTGTCATTGGTTTTTGGGCCTTAAAATTTTGTTTAAATCCAATCACAAGCCTAAAAACGAAGCTTGGTATGAATTTTGATGAATTTTTGGTGCAAGAAACATGTTTGAATCATATTTTGAATCAGTGGTGCAATAGCTAAAAAATGGCTCGAATTGGGCAAAAATGCCTTTGTGTATTGATACAGAACATTGTTTATTGATACATAAGGCAATTTTTACCCATGAGTATTGACAAAATGAAGCATGTATCGACACCAATAGCAAAATTTTATTTTCAGTCTCGAGACTTAAAGGTATGTATCGATACTTCATGAAATTGTATCGATACATTCAGCCAAAAATCATAACTATAGCTACTGCCAAGGTTTGTATCAATACAATCACGATGGGTATCGATACATCTCATTAGGTCTCGAGACCAAACCCTCATGTATCGGTATTACACATAAAAATTTGAATTTTTGGTGACATAAAAGCCTCGTATCAACACTTATGCACTGATATAACTTGCATGTACCTATGGCTTCCTAAGTTACCTCACCTTGACCTATGTACACATCTAAATAACTTTAGTGATACGCCGAATATTGACCTTTGATGCCTTATTTTTACATTTTTCTTTAATGCAACCCATAAGCATTTTAGACCTACCAAAAAAAACATTGTTTGCTTGGCCCTGTGTTGCGTAATAATGCTTGGCGACATGGCACCGAGTAGTCATCCCCTAGTTTATTTTTTTATTTTCTACTTCTATCATCTTCCATTTAAGTCCAAAATGCTAAAAGTTGTCCTAGACAAAATGAGGTGTCTATAACATTACAATATCTAACTTTAAGTGTTTTTTTGGGGACATAGTTAAAACAATCTTTTCTTAAAGTGGGAATTATGCTTAAATTCCAAATTATAAAAAGAAAAAAAAAAAGAAAGAAAGAAAGGGGAGTTGTTACATTTTAAAGGTAGTTGTCGTTGGATAGAATATGGTTTCTACACTAAGAGCACAAGAAAAAAAAGGGTGAGCTTGATCAAATCTAATGAGATTTAGAAGCTCCATAATTGTGATCTTTGGTTGATGAAAGACATTTGAGAGATGATTATTTCAACTATGTCGAAGAAACACTTAAAGTTATATAATATACTGTTCATAGGAACATGTAAATAGATAATATAAACAATAGGTTTTGATTGTAAGTTTTTACCTTTTATGAACTTCTAAAATGGTTTAAATATGTTCTTGAGAGAAAAAGTGGATGGCGTATAAATGGTTTAGATATGTTCTTGAGAGAAAAAGTGGATGGCGTATAAATGGAAATGGTTTGATTTTTTTTAATTTCTCTTGTGACTTCTTAAAACTTAATATATGTTCTAGACTTGCTAATAGGTGAAACCTAACTTTAATATAAGACCTTAGGCAATATAATGTTTAATCGATGTAGTATAACACTAATTTAATAGGCCCCCATCATGTAGAAGTAAAGACAAGATAACTTATCACGTGACAAACTTGAATGGGATAATAAGCAGAAGCAACAACAGAAAACCAGGCTCTCATACCATGTGAAACATCTAATCTAAAACCAATTCATGATATACGGAGAGGCCTAACTTGAATATAAAATCAGAGACAATCCAATATTTAACCAATATGGAATAAAATTGTTTCAATAGTTTAAACCAGTTCAAAAGTTCATAATAGATTAAAACTTAATCAAAAACCAATTGTTCATAATATCTATTTACATGTCACTCTAAACTTTATAATATCTAACTTTTAGTGTTTATCGGAAACCGTTGAAACAATATTTTCATGAAGTGGGAGTTGTCTTAAAATTCAAATATATGAAGAAAGAAAAAAAAAGAAGAAAGTTGTTACATTGTTGGGGTAGTTGTCGTTGGACGAGATTTGGTTTCTATAGTAATGGCCCAAAAAGAAAAAAAATGAGCTTAAAAAAACCTAATGAAATTTGGCTCAATTTTGATCTTTGGTTGATTAAAAACCTTCACAAGAAGATTATTTCAGTTATGGCCAAGAAACATGTAAAGTTATATATTATAATGTTAAGAAGGATATATGAATAGATAATATGAACAATAGGTTAATTATAAGTTTTTACCTTTTATTAACTTTTAAAATGGTTTAAACATGTTCTTAGGAAAGAAAGTGAGCATGTAAAAATGAAAATGGTATTTTTTTTTTTTCAAATTTCCTTTATGACTTTTTAAAATTCAATATATTTTTTAAACAATTGATGGTAGGTGGCAATACACAACTTGAATATAGGACCTGGGACAATCCAATATTTAATCGATGTGGTATAACAACACTTTAATAAGCCTCATATCACATGTATAGAGATAAGAGCTACCACGTGACAAACCTGAAAGAAGTAATAGGCAAGATAACAACAAAACAAAACATGGGCCCTAACACAATGTTAAGCATCCAACCTTGTAGACACTAAATTTTGTCCGAGTAGTTTTTGGGTCACTCGTTATTTGAAATAATTCAATTAATCAGGCCACTTTTAATTTGGGTTTGTTGGATCTAGATTAACTAGGCTTAATTCATTTTAATTTAGGCTTGTCTTAAAAAATGCAAAAAAAAAAAAAAAAAGATAGAGAGTGTCCCTTGTGAATGGGGTTGTTATGACCCACACACCAAATATAAATTCTAGTCATAAAATAATAAATGAAAATTAAAAAGAAAAAAAAAAGAGAAAAGAATGGCTTGGGTTTAAAACCCAGGCCACTTTATGGAATAGGTCACTTGTGACCCATATACTAAAGTTAAATTCTTGTCATAAAATAACAAACATAAATAAAAAAGAAAGAGTAAAAGAAGAACAAAACAAGAGAAGGCTGGCTGCCATGCTTAGCATGACAGCTGCTCTGCCCAATTACAGAGCCAACCTTGGCAGCTTCTGCCATGGATCTGGTTCCCAAACCATCAAAAATTTTAGCATTTTTAAGTGCATATAACCACTAGAAGATGGAACTGAAAAAAGAGATGAAAAAGAGAGAAAACAAATCTTAGCAAAAAAATTTCAATGACTACACAAAAAAAAGCTTTCAAAAATATATATAAGAAAATTAAAAATTCAAAGTGGGGTTTTTCGATTAAGTACGCTCAGGTTCTTATTTGGAGAATCCCAATAGTGAAAAGAGAGCCCATACCGAAGCAAAAAATATACTAGAGTTTGGGAAAGATCCAATAGTGGATAATGGTCGTATTTGAGGTAAAAGGTTATAATTTCTCTTGTAGATTTAAAAAAATTAAAAAATATTTAGAAAAATCTAACTTTGGATTTGGAAAGAGGAGGTCGAAAAGATTTTAAAGGTGAAGTTTGGGAGCCAACAACTGTCCGCAAGCGACGATCGATGGTGATAGCCAATAGTCAGTCGCTAGTTTTTAGGGTATTTTCTTTTTTTCTCTATGTTTTGGTTTTAGGGTGAGGAAGAAAGAAAGAAATGAAAAAGAAGGTAAAAGAAAAAGAAAAAAATAGAAAAAAAAAACAAGGTTGAATGGCCTAGGTTTTGAACCTAAGCCACCCATATGGAAGAAGAGAAGACTAGTCACTGAACCACAACATTTATTCAATATAAAATGTCAAAAAAATATAACAAGCGTAGTACGACGTATGGTGAAATCTTTATGTCTAAGGTTGCATTTTATTATTATGAAATGCTCATTTAAATGCCTCTTAATGATATTTGCATGTGATTTTTATTTTTATCATACTTGTTCGATGTGCTATAATATATATATATATGTATATATATATATTTTGAAAATATACCCTAAGTTAGATTAAGATAACCCGAATAATGGGATTAATCTTGGTCTATTATTTTTCACAAATTGAAACTTTAATCTTAGGGTAATATTAAGTTATTATGTTGGGATTCAAGGTTAAAAGAGGCTAGTTTTTTTTAAATAAAATGTCTTTTTTTATTGTCCAAATTTGTTTATGCCTTGATCTTTGCCCAAAGTCCTTGTGGTAGTGGCATGGTCAACAGGCTGTTTCATTGTCTCAAACTACTCCGGGGTTGTGTAGATGAGCTTGTGAAGCCCATGTCACTCATTGATTTTTACCATTAACATCTAGATGTCTATGGTTCTAATTTAGCTTGAAGAAATCCAAGAAAATAAAAAATTTCCCTATTTTATGCTAGCAGCACTATATTTACAACTTGAAAAATCATTTTTGAACCATAAAACATTTTCCAACAATTTTTGACATTTTTCCCTTGAAAGGCATCGAATTAGCTTTCCGAAGGTGTCTTATTTGCCCTTGGATCATTTCGGATGAGGGAGTTATGATATTTTGAAGCTTCATGTCTAGAACCCTTGGAATCAACGATTCGCATTCTATTTGGGTCATTTTCGTCAATAGATCCCAAAGCGTCTCTTAAATTTTCCACTTAGTTATTTTAAGATAATCGATGAAAATAACGAGATACATTCCAAACATCCCTTCCCCTCCTCCATTTTTTTATGTGATTTATTTTATGAAATATTATTTCTCTTTCATCTTACTAACACATTTTCCTTTGTGTTGTTTATTTTGTATTTATATCTTCAAAACTGTTTAAAAAAAAACGCAAAGGCAATAGTTCGTTTTGCTATCTCTCCAGTGCTTTACATGAAATATCTTATTTTAAAAAATTAAAATTAAACTCAAGAATTATTTTTTATCACAATCTTTATGTTCTTCACCACTCCGAGGCGCATATGAGATTCAAAATTTCTTTAAAACCCAGGTTTCTTATTTTATACAAAATTCATGCATTAAAAAGGATATTATATTAAATAATGACTAGTTAAAACTAAGAAAACCAAAACCAAGTTGCGTCACAAGGAGGTTTATACCTCATTATGGGTAACTAACTCTCGAACCTAACCGTCGAACCTTTGGATCATGTACACCATGAAACCAATGTCTCGAGTTTCGTAACTCGAAATATTGATTTCAATAGGCATCCGATCATGCCACAACCTTAAGTCATACACTCTTCCTTCGCAGGAGGCACGGTGTACACAAACCTAAAACAATTTATTATAGGTAAAGAGGCCCAACTTAAATATAAAACCATAGGCAATCAAAATTTTTAACCAATATAGAATAAAACCATTTTAACATTTTAAATATTTCATAAGTTTATAATAGATAAAAACTTAATCAATAAACTATTGTTCATATTATCTATTTAAAGGTGTCTTTAAACATTATAATATCCAACTTTGAGTCTTTCTAGACATAGTTGAAAACTCGCTGGATGGAAAACATGTCTTTTTTGCTAGCAAGTCACCTGACCCTCTTCAAATCAACCACAACAATCATCTTTTTCCATTACATGCAATGCAAAATGCTCCTAAGTAGTGTTTGTACCTCACTTGACAAAATCTATCATAACTTTCTTTAGAGAGAAATGGAAAGCTCTAGTAAGTTTCACTAGATTAATTGGCAATTGTTACTCAACCAAAGAACAATATGGCTTAGTATTAGGAAAATAAAGGCAAAAAACCAAGCCCAACTCATAAAACTTTGCTAGAGATTCTTGATTAATCAAAACTCTTTATGGGTAAGACCCTTACACTTAAAATATCTTAAAGGCCTAGGGTTGAATAGTACAGCCTCAAAAGTCTTTTCCATGATGCATCTTCATAAAATTTTTTTGGTCCTTTTAAACATGTGTTTCTAGCTTATTACTTTTAACAACCTTCCTCTCCCTAATTGGATCAAGATTAATTTGTTTTAAAAATCCTTTTTCATGCTCATAATATTCCTTGGAGGCTATTTTGGATATATTTCTTTTGGCCTTTTGGCTTGTAAGAAACGCCATAACCTTTACATTCCTATCATGTTCCATCATTTAAAGGGTTATCTTTTTAGCAGCTAAATTCTTTACATTCACTAATAGATTGAAACCTCCTTGTTGTTAATACATACACTAAAGCTAGTCGATCTAGATGAGGCATAAATAGTTAATAACATAAACCAATCACTTAGTTTAGTGATACAAGGTTTTCCTTCATGTTAGTAGTGTGATTGATAATCATGAACTATTAATTAATAAAGTCTATATGGAATACATTTAGCCTTGCAAAGGAATTGTAATAGTTAGAATTATGGGATCCTTATGCATCAAAATCATGCTCCAAAAACAATTCCTAGTCATTATATTGCCAAGATGGGGCATAGGCAATGCTCGAAGATTAGCACGTGTTGTGCCTTTTTGTATGGTATGGGTTGAAATATATGGGATAGTTAGGATGGCATGTGGATGCTTGTTTTGTGGAAACAAGTTCACTGAACATGGTATCTATGAGAACTCCATTTGGTATTGTCATTCAAGTGTCTATGAAAATATTCTCATATGTTAGTCGTGTAACTACTTCTCTGAATTGTGATACTAGGTCATCTTGTACAGGAAGTGTCATGTTTTGGTTCCATCATGAATAGGTTCACAATAGATGGATGCCTATGGTAAGGTGGTTTTAGGTATAGCATGAACCATATGAAGGTAGATGAGTGATCCAGAGAAAATTCACCACTCCAAGTGACATCAGAGATATACCTCATTTGTTTTTGGCTTTAGTTAACTTGATAAAGTCGTTGGACAATGCATGATGAATTTAGGAGAAATTATTTCTCCAACTTCACAAGGTTAATCATAAGCTGCAGAAACTAATATGGATTGATACATGAGTAGACATTGTACCATGCTTATGGTTTTCCTGGGATATTTGGTAAAAGGACCGAATTACATTGTAAGACTAGTTAATGAAAATTTTCTCCAAGGTTATATTAACTCTTTAACATTTGGATGGTCATGATAGATTGCTAGATCCCACTTTTGATCTATGAATGTAATTAATGAGATTAATTATATTCATTGCCAACATGTTGGGAACCTAATAGGTCACGCACAATAAGATTATCTATTGGATTAAAATTAGGATTTAATTAAGTATAACTTAATTAAATAAAAGGATAATGAGAAAAACTTAATTCAATTAAATATTATTTAAAAAATAAATTAGATTTGTGAAATTTAATAAGAGTTATCTTAATCTGGCAGAAAAGATAAGAATGTTTTATTAAAATCATGTCTAATAGTAGGCATGTTATAGGGATATCTTGGTTTTAGGTTGGATAATTATTTTTGGCAAATTAAATAATTATTTTATAATAATTTACATGAAGTAAAATTGTTTTACTTAGGTGAGAAATTAATTGAGAATTAATGTTCTTGCATCAAAATATGAGTTAGCCTAAAAGCTTTAATTATTAAGTTAAATGGATCTTGTTTTGGTCAAATTTTATTTGGACTTAATATGAGTTACACATAATAGTGGTGGGCCCTATTGGTGTTGGATTAGGCTAAGATACTAGCCAATGCTTGGGTCCTATTTTTAAATGGATTAGGTAAAAGAGTTTTACTTAGATCCCTATCAAAACACTAAGGGTGGTACCACTTATTCGGTTTGGTAGAATGGGCTTGGTTCACCCATTAGTTAAGCCTAACCTAATTTTAATTGTATAAATATACATCTGTAAGAGTTTTTAGGTGTTTACTACACTTTTTGGTTATCGAAAAACCTTAGGTGCCATTGCCTCTAAATCCATACGCTAGGTTGGTAGAATCCTTAACTCTTCCTAAAGCTCCATGTGCAACTTTCATGTTTGATGATCTAGAATCATTTTTTATTTTAAAAAAGTGAGAAAAATTGTTTTCTAACATGAGAGAGTAGCCACCACCTATAGAAGGTAAAATACTGCCTTTGCCATATCTTTACGGCCTCCCTATAATGTTATTTCACGTTACTGCAATTGCCCTGCAACTTTCTATGACTATTCTTGGTTTTGTGAGATTGAAAGCAGCTATATCCTACCTTTTGGCTAAGGCTTTTTGAAGTTTTCTGGCTAGTACTGGAAAACCAATGGACCTTATAAAGGCTCCAACAGACATTTTTGTGGATTACCATTAAAGGCAAGATGCTTATGCCGTTTATGGCGTCAAAAGAGAGATAGGAGTAATCAAGTTACGGTAATGATAGTGTGGGGATCGATACACCCAAAGTTATGAGTCTCTAATTAGGTAAGATCTCTATCAAATATGTGTTTTAAATTGCCAAATCAACCACATGTACATCTTTGCCTAAGATCCTAAGGAAATATAGGTATTTCTTAGTTTAATTTCACTGTGTATATTCAATTTAACTAAATATTTTATGCTTATTATGATAAGCCTGTGCCCAGAGTTATCCTTTACTTGTTAACCCATTGTTATACCTATCAAGTGGAACCCCTTAACATAAGAATGATTTAAAACTCAACACTGATGGTTTAGGTGTAGGTTCCATAATCTGTGATCATGGTGGTCGGTGGATCATTGGCTTGCATAGTTTCATTGGCCATACCACTAATGTTATTGCTAAACTATGGGCCTTACATGATGGTCTCCTTTTGGCAAAATAGCATGAAATTTCTCATTTTGAAATTGACCTGGATGCTATCTGGTACAAGTTTTTTCTCAAACTGTTTATTATTTAATCCGATCTTTAATCCTTTGGTTTTCAATTACAGGATTTTGTTGAGTGGACCTCATCACCAAAATATTTTGCATGTTTCTCAAAAGCGAAATAAATATGTTGATGCTCTTGCTCGTAAAAGTAGTGACCCTTCTCTCTTAATTACTTCACATGACATGACATATGAACTTCTTGTACTGTGTATTTTTAACCTCTTAAGTTTATGTTGTTTTTTTTCGTTGTTGATGTAACTAGACTTTCTATGTATCGTACCTTCTATTAATTTATGAAATGCTCATTTCTTGATAAAAAAATAGACATATTCAAGGGTCAGGTTATCCCTCTAAGCTTTAAGGTCTATTTGACATTAAGGAGGACTAGAATAAAAATATTAGACTTAAAAACAATGAGGCCCATTTAAAAATGGTCAGACCTTGGCTCCAATATGTAAGCCTCGTGTTTGACCGAACCTATTTTCCAATAATATAATATTTTATTTTATTTTATTTTATTTTTATATGTATTATATAATTTAAATCATATAAAGATTAAATATATAATATTATAGTGTAAATATTAAAAGATATATTAAGTTGTCCATGTTTAACAACTAATAAAGGAAAAATATAAAATTACTAAAGATAAAATAAAAAATAACATGTTTTTAGTTTTTGTTTAAAAAATGTGGGTGAGCCTAAACTAATTTTGATTATCTATTTAAAAAGAAGGATAGACTTCACAAGAATTTGAGGCTCATATTTTAGGCTGGGTTTGGCTTAGGCAAGTATGTATGTTAATCCATACATAGACTTAGTCCAAACTTGGCTCGACCCTACTCATGAACAACTTTACCTAAACATATCAGTCACAGATTATTTAATTATCATTTTACAAAAAGTTTTTTACATTAATTAATATATGACTTTTATTAAATTTTAAAAAATTATACATTAATTACATTATTTTATAAATATCACATTAATTGATATCATTAGACCTAATTAGCATTTCTTATTTTTAATTTAAAAAATGAGATATACAATCACCAATTAAAGATAATTAGAGTATTCTTTTAATCAAGAAAATGTTTTCATTTAATAAGCCATTTTCATCAAATTCAAAAGAAAAAATAAACTCGTTACTAGTTTTTATATAAATAATAATATCACCTTAATGAATATCAATAGACACCAACTAATATTGTTTTTATTCTTTTTAAAGAAAGAAAAATTGTAATTATAACCTAGGAAGTGCTTTCTGTCTTAGCCACAACAATTCTACAACAATTCTATCTTTTAGAAGTTACTTAAAAGGAAAAGGGTCAAATTTTTCTTTAATAAATTGAAGGCTTCATATTTATTTTGAAAAATTATCACATGTATTGAAATCATAAGACTTCACAAACATTGTTAGTATAGAATGACACATATTTGACGATGTAATAAAAAATTAATTGAAAAAGTAAGATACATGATATCAATATCTTAATATGCTTGTCGAGTTAAATATTTTTATCATCAAAATTCTTTTTTATTTTACTTTTTTTGTCTAATTTTACCACTTCACAATATTTTTATATAAATTTTTTAAGTCTCTAGAATTTTGTTTCTGTATGAATACGAATTAAGCTGGCAATCATCTAATTATTAAATGATAAGGAAATAATAAGGAAACACGAAAAATATTTCTTAGAAGAGTAATGGTTCCATAAAGACTAAACTAATTCATTAAAAAATTTCAATTCCAAATTTGCAAATATTAACTTGGGGGAATTTCTAATGGTGGCAACAAATCTTTAAATTCTCGCAACAAATTATTAAAGTTATGACTAAAATTAAGTTTAGATGTTTAGCTACCAGTCAGCACTTATCAATGACTATTTTGTAAACAAGGCATAGTTAGCTACTTTTTTTAGGGGCCAAACAAAAAGATAAAGAAAGCCAAAATTTTTTAAGATTAATATGTTAAGCTTAACCAACAATTAAAAGATTCATAATGATTAACAATTTTATACGATATGTCAATCAAAAAGAACAAGAAAAGAAAACTTACAATAATCATTTTGGAAAGTTAAACTCGACTCTGCTTTGTGGACTTAAATTCATCAATAATTGACTCTGTACTGAAAAAATTAACAATTTCCCTCTCAATATAAACAACTAAATTATCTATAAGAAACTTATTATCCATTTTGTTCTAGAGCCTTGTCTTGATAATCTACATTTTTGAAAAAGCTCTCTATAGCTTTTATGGAGACTAGAAGTGTCCAAACGAGAAAAATTAATCTATCAATCAAGTGATAATTTTTATACTTTCTTACTTTTTTTTTTTAATTTCTCGCATAATTCAAAAAGTGTTATAATATCTTGACGGTGAGATATACCAAGCACATAATACCACAACTATAATCTCAAAAAAAGTCTTTCTTACTCAGTGAAATCTTGAGAATAAAAGTTCTCCACTAACCTGTAAATATCATTAATGTTGAATGATTTGTAATTTTTTTAAGCTCCAAAGCTATGCTTAAAGTCAAGTTCCACATTTTGCACATCATATATAAATATAATATAACATGGGACACATTGGTTGTGTAAGCTCTCTTTACAAAAATGCCACGTAGGTAATCTATTTTACAAGAACATTAAATTAGAATAATGATTATGTTCATTAAATTTTTTAAATTTAATTATTTAACTAAATTTCAATTTTTAAAATATAATCTAAATGTGATTATTCTGAATTTAAAAACTAAACTTATTTCATTAGAATAAAAGTTTAAACTTAATAAGATAAGGTAAGACATTATCTTCATGTTAAATAAGGTAAAACTTAGACTTAATAAGATAAAATTATATTTAAATTTTAATATATATTTTGTATTTAAAATTAAAATTAAAAACATAAATATTATCTTCATGTTGAATAAAATATATTTTACAATAATTTCATATTAAATGCTTTAAATTACCAAATTTGATTTGATTATGTTTCTTTAAATTGAGGATTAATAATTTAAATTTGTGAAAATAGTTTTAATCAAAGTTCTTTCTCATTCAGTAAATCCCAACAAATTATAATGTTAATCTTTAAGTATCTTACTGTAATTTTCAGTACTATATATTTTGCTTATAAATTTCCAATTCTGGCTCAAATAATTTTATTACCAATATTTGAAGATATTATTTTTTATTTCAAGGTTAATTTTCTTGATCAGCTATAAATTCAGGGCTGGCTACAAAACTATCACCTCTAATATCATTATATCTTTTGTTGCAACTTTGGAATTCTTAACATCTTTTTTCAAATACGATAACTATTTATTTCATTTAGTGTTTAAATATTTACTATGAAATCTATTAAGATTTATATTTCAAATTTCAAATCAAGATCTTAACTTGAAAATTACAAACATAATAATAATTTAGTTTACAGCTTCCAAAAATTTAATAATAATCCTCATAATGGTATGTATTATTTTTATTTTGGATTAATCACTAATTATAGAATCAATTCATTTTACCTTTATTCAAAATTTAAACTTAAATTTTTTTAAATTTTCATCTAATATTATGGATAAGAAAACTAATTTGGATTTTTTTTAATACTATGGTTAGCCTATAAATGAGATGTGTGTATATCTTAATTTTCACATAACTAATTAAAGAAAAAGTTTACACTGAATGAGAGAATTACTTTTTCTTCTTTCAAAAAATTTTCATGTGTTTTTTTTTATTTTTATAATCAAATTTTTATTCAAAGTATATTTACTTATTTGTTTGTAATAGCATTGTTTACAATGCCAAAAAAACATTGTTTATAATTTTGTCAAATTTTTTTCAAAATGTTAATATCTTTAAAATTATACATTAAAAATGTAAAAAAATTATGTGTTTATATGTATATGTAAATAAAAAATAAAATTAATCCATGCATCACATAGGTTGCAAACTAATTGAATATAAAATTCAATTATCCATTGCAAATAAGAATATATCACCTCGATAATGATACTCCATAATTACATCTAGTTGACGAGATCGATATTTGCCTAAGATATACAGTGTATTCATGTCAAGAATCTTTTCTTATGCTTTTAACAAACATTCTCATTCATATTAGACGATCTATTATCTCTCAATTGCTGAAGAAGTGATTTTGTAGTAGAAACAAGATGGATTGCATTTAAAATATTCTAAAAGCGTAATTATAATATTTGACAAAGAATATTAGTGATTCCCATGATCTCAAACATCAATTATAATATGAAACTAAACTCAAATGATGCTAATATTTACTAGCAATAGAAGCATCCCCTCTTTGAGAATAAACGGCCCTTTCATCAATAATATTACCAATAACAGTGCAAGTTGTATCAAACATTTTCATCAAGTTACAAATAAACTGAAAGTAAGAGCTCCATTAGGTATCTCCACTCTTTGTAGAGTTTCCACTTGATTTGCTTCTCTAACCTTTTCATGTTTGTCACCAGCAATTATATTTGCAAAGTTAATTGCTTGAGCAGCTTAATTGGTTATGCCTTTTAGAAGAAGTACTAACAATATTTACAATAGTAGTAAACTGTGAAAAAAAAAATCATGAATATGAACTAATACTCTGGATGTTGCAACTAATGCTAATTGAAACCTGTTCGCATGATAATCCACATAATATGCACATGGACAATCATTAAGTACCAAAGCTTACAACTCATTCCATTCAACAAGCATGTTACTAGCACTATCGTATCTTTGACCTTGAATACTTTTCACTTCAACTTTGTAATAAGAAAAAATAGAAATTTACTCTTTCGTTGAGGTTATTGTGCTAGTGTCACTTTCATGGACAAGCTCAAAGAATTGTTCTTGGACAAAACCATCCCCATCAACAAATCTCAAAATAATAGCCATTTGCTCTTTTTTGACTCATCTCATGTTTCATCAATAATGATACAAAGTTCTGCATTTCCTATTTTTTCTCTAATTAAATTTTTCACCATATTAGCCAAAAAAGTAAAATCTCCTTTTAAATATCCTTTGATGTGTATTTAGCAACTCATAGAGCATTTTTTAAAATAATTTTTTAATATTTATCATTGTAAGATCCTAACAATACCAGCAACTTGGTGAAATTTCCTCTAATTTTGGGGGATGGACTTTCATCTTGATCTATAAATGTATAAGCTTGAAAAGTTAGCCATCTAACTTAATCTATGGAAGCTTTAAGCCTAAGTCGATTATTCTCAATCTCTTCTAATGCTTGCCTTCCAATAAGCCTATCCATATGTTATGATTTTTTCAATAAAGTTTCACAAGATTTTACAGCAACATGATGTAGGGGCAATGGATTTTTTTAACATGATTCAAAAGTGGACAATTTTCTCCATCGTTTACTTTTCTTTCAATTTTTAAAATCATTTTCAATGAATGCATTAGAACTTAGATGATTGGAAGCTTTTTTTCCTAAAAAGATAGCATGGCAAACAAAATATAATGTCTTTCTCATTGGAATACTCTAACCAAAAAGGATACAATTTAAAACAAGAAGTTTGAAAACAACGAGGATAAAATCATCATCTAATCAAGGATACCTTTTAAGAATAAGTTAACATGGCCTATGTTTGAGATAAGCATAGTAAACTTCATCTCTTTGATTTATAAGAAATTCTCATATCATCGGTCATAATTCAAGATCAGGTCCAACATGAAAAAAAATCCATATTTTCAAAATTGTCTTAGATGTGTTGACTCACAATGTTCTTGTTCATGAGTTGAAGCCTTAAGGCTTGATGGCTTAAGTGTAAAAGAATCATTTAGATCATTTATAATTTTTTTTTAAAGAATTTGTCAATTGTTTTCAATTTACTCATACTTAGAACAAATTAAACAAAAAAAAAGTTTATGCAATCAACCTCTAATATTCTTATTTAATTCCTATTTAATTTTTTTTAAAAAAACTAAACATTAACTTTAACTCATAAAAAAAGAACAAATACTAGACAATAAAGGTATCTGTGGGCCAGGTTGGTTTAGGTTTAAGCCTAGCCTAAGCATTGCATTTATTCATGCTTCATCAAGCCCACCCCAACTTGAAATATAAGCTTCAAATTTTGTCCAAGTCTGCTCATATTTATAAATAAGTAGTCCAAGTCTATTTAGACCCGCCTTTATTATTTTTTCAATTTATATTTTAAAAATATTTTTTAATTTAATTTTTAGTAATTTAATAATTTTTTATTAAATTTTAAAATATAAAAAACTTGAACATATTTTTTAATGTTTACACTAGGATATTATATATATTTGTTTATTCTTTGTATGATAAAAATTACATATTATATATATAAATACAAAACTAATATAAATTATATAATTAAAAACGGGCCAGGCTGAGCTTGGGCCTTAAATTTTGGAACTACAGCCTGACTTATTTTTTAAACAGCATCATTTTTTACCTAAACCCATTTTTCAGATTTAATATTTTTGTCTAATTAAACCCTTCTAAATATTGGGCAGATGGCCCAAACCTCAAACACTTATACTCGACAATTGATAACCTCTATTTCAAAATTCCAATGTAACTACACATCTATCACTGAGTTAATTTTGTCAGTCAAACAAAGCATGGCAAGACAATATAAAACCTAGTGATTAGACTTAAAATTCACCACATAATTAGATCCTAATTGTTAGTTCATACTTATATGACCATGCCTAGTGTGCTCACATAAAAAATATTTATAGCTATGAAAAATTTTAAAAAGAGATGTCAACGTATATAATGGAAGGGTAAATGGGAACAAAAATTGAATGATTCAAATGAACAAAAAAAAAAAATTAACTTTTTGTAATTTCTATGGCCAACAAGCTTCTTGTGTTTAGCTACTATTGGAATAGCTTCTATTGGAAGGGAAAAAAAAAAAAAAACAGAGTGCGAAACTTCTTGAAAAAGATGAGCAGATAGAAACAATGAGAAAAAGAAAAGAACAAAATGATCTATGAAAAATGTTAAGGAAAGATGGGTGGTAAAAACAAAACAAGATAAATTTTTATTAGGGTCATTTAATTTTTATAATATGGGTTGGGCTTCGGGCTCTATATTCAAATTAAACAATGTCATAAATCCTATACAATCCAAAACAAAATATCATATTTGGGTCCATGTTTTATTTTTTGTCCTTATCCAATTAATGGACCAAAAGTCCAAAAGTATTAAAATTAATAATAATTATAAATAAATTAGATAAATAAATATTTTCAAATAAAAATATCTTTTTTAATTTTTATAAAAAATAATATTTATATATTGTATTACATTTTTTGAATTCATATAAATTTATTTAAGATATTGATATAAAATATATCTACACACCATATCTAATTTTTAGATAAATTTTTATTCAACTTCGTGTGTCCATAATCAGAAAACAAGTCAAATACTCATACTATCAAATACTTGCATCTAACATAAATGCATAATACATTAACAAGTGACTACGGTCCCTTCACAAATAAACGACGCTCCATCCCTCCAAGAGAAATTAAAATTGGTCTCGGAGGGGGGTGGCGGAGGGGAAGGCCCCTCAAAAGTCCTATAAGAAGCCACCGCTGGTTGAAAATGTGGCTTGTTTAAAGCCTTTCACTGTTTGCTAATTTAAGCTTTAACGGTTGGCACATGTAACCTATGTTACATGGATATTTTATTCTTTTTTAAAGTGATTGTGTTTAAAACTTATATTTGACACATATTCGAATATAAATATAATTTTTTAAATATATAAAAAATTAAAAAATATTAAAATATTCATATTAAACTTATATCTGTATCTGATATTTATCTCTGAGTTCGGATAACATAGTACGGAACATCATTGTTTTTCTGATACATAAGTTCAAAGCTACTAAATTGGTTTCCATTTTTAAGCTCAGTAGATGAGTTTTCCCGACCCTGTATCTAACTGGTTATTATCCTGCTGTCAAGCATTATGATTAATATGAACATGGATAACTGCAATTCACTTGTGATTTGCCGGAATCCGAAGAAGCCATTGTTACTGATCACTCCCACATCCAATGGCTTCTCTCTACAACATATGATGATAATATTAACTGCTCACAAAATGTGGAAGGCTGAAAATTGGGGATTTCATTGTGAGACTGGGCTTTAAGGTAAGTTCGATGCTAATTTTGAAATGGGAAGATATTGAGCACAACCCCCTTAAAGCTACATTTAATACGGCCCTTCACGGCTGAAGTGATTAATTCAGAACTGAAGTCTATAATACAATATCCTTAGATAATCTTGTAAGTTCATATTGTGAACAGAAACGGCATTTTTACGCACCAAGAACACTGTTCAACCAGCATATGTGTGAAAAACCGGCATTACTCTGAAATGTGTGTTTGTGTGTGTATATGTATATAGAGAGAGAAAGAGAGATTGATTCTTCTAAAAAAGCTGTCATTTGTAGGATGACAATGATGTGCTATGGAGATGCTTCCTTCTTTTACTCCATCTGACTACTGCTGCTTGAGTTCGTGCATTAAATCCGTTCATGTAGTTCTCAAAATCTTTGGCAATTACTAATTTGAGGGACAATACATAAGAAACTTTACTAAGAACAGCTAAAATTCTTTTCGAGCATAAGTTTTTTATCAATTTCAAGGATAGATTTTTTCATTGAAAAAAGTCTGCATGTAAAAAGACAGAATCATATCCTACAACATAAGATTTGCAGCATTTTTGTTACAGTACTATTGCAACCTTTCAGTATAAAAATCATATATATGTTTCTTTCAATGGATAACAGATACAGTAATCATGGAAAAGTACAAGGTAAATATCTGTCCCCAACTACGTTCCTGCTTATTTATCTTCCCGTATTTCCTTATAATTTCTACCTTTCCTTCACTATTTTCACTGTGCAGATTGTAAACTGGCTCGAAGATCTGCTCCGAGGTCTTTCCTTCCTTCAATATATAATTCATTGCTGCAACCTTGGTTTAAGTACCCAGCAAGTACTACATAATCTTATATAATTTAGTTATTATATTAAAAATCTAAGTAAATTAATTTTTGTACGTTTAAAAATAAAACAAAAAGATTATTTTAGTAACGAACGTAAATGAAAAAGATTAAAACACTAATGTATCATTTAACACCGATTGAAATGATGACATGGGTTAATAAAATAATAATAAGATGTATATATATTCTTTTTAAAAGCCACGTTTGAAAAAAAATAGAAAAAATAAAAAGAGAAACACTTTAAGCCTATTGAAAAACCAAACTTAATTTAAAGAAAAAAAATTAAACTTTTATCTAAAAGTTTCAGACCTTTCGCCCAAAATCTTTCTGCCCGTCAAAACAAAAAAAAAAAATAGAAAAAAAAAAACTAGACAATTTTAATCAAGTTTTCAAATTTGAAAAACTTGAAAAGTAAACCTAAATTTATCCAAAAAATTGATAATCGAAAACCTTAAAATACCTAAGATCCAAGAATTTACTGAATTCCAACTTTGTAAAGGGTTACATTGAAAATGGAGGAAAAGAAAGAGCATGCATGAGGTCTGCTCTTTTTCATTGTTTAATTTTTTGAACAAAATTTATTAGAACAAAAGGGCTTGCTTAATTTCATTACAATCTCCAGATAAAAAAACTCAGAAAAAAAAAATCAAAATCAACCAAAATTTTTGAGATAAATAAATAAAAAAATCAGCAAATTAAAAAAATTACCTGATTTTGTTTTCTTTCTTCCTCAACTTCATAATTTTGGGATTCTATGTGTTTTAGGATTTTTTATTTTCAATTTTCAAGATAAATTTGGATTTGCCTTCCAAATTTTCCAAATTTGGGAACAAGATTTTGGGATTTTGGAAAATTGTTTTGATATGAATGATAGGCTTTGGGTAAAATGGCTTGTTCTCTCTTTTTTTCCCCTTCAATTTTTCTTTTGTTATGATAAGGTTTTCTTGTTTTGGTCTAAAGGTTTCAGACTTCTAGGTAAATTTTTTTTTTTAAATTAAGTTTGGTTTTAATCGATGAGTTTAAAGTTTTATTTTTTTAGTGTGTTTTTTTTTTTTTTTCAAATATGACTTTTAAAAAGAATATATATATTATAATTATTTTAATAAGCTAAGTCATTATCTCAATTGGTGTTAAATAATACATCAGCGTTTTAATTTTTTTCATTTTTGTCCGTTACTAATATTACTGTTTTGCTTCATTTGTAAATGTACAAAGACTAATTTACCTAAAGTTATGATACAGGGATTAAATTGTATAAAATTACGTAGTACATGGACTTTCCGGGTATTTTAACCTTGCAACCTTTCCTTCGTTTTTGTTATGCAGACCCAACGCTACGAATAACCTTAGACATCGTTGCTGAGCATCCACAGCTGGTCAAAGAGGGCGGTGTGCCAGAAGTCCTTGCAAAGTGCTTCTGCAGATGCATGCTAGTTATCTGATATCTTGCAGCCTAAAGGCCCCAAGAAAATATTTGATAGTGTTGTATATATACATAGTTTAATATTTTTAGCCAATAGATTGAAAAGATTTTTAATGTGTATATGATTATAGAAATGATTTTCTCAGTTGGGAACCAAAGTAATTGATGCAATAATTCTTTACAATTAGGACAACGAATTACAAATTTCTTTCATACTACAATAAGCAATCAAAGAATAAAAACAATATTGCTTTGCACAAACTACAAATAGAGTACTAAAACATGAGAATTTAATAAGTTTCATTTCCTTCAGGATATTCTTGAGTTGCTGATCTTAAACTCGGATTCCTTGATGATGGTGATGGCTCAACTCCTTGAGGTAAATCAGAGATGGAAGCCAGAACTCGTCGAATGCTTAACGAACGAGCAGGTTTGAAGCTTAATGACCTCATCTTGTTCTTGGAGAAAATATCAGATGACTTAGAAAGGATGAGATAGACTAGTGCTTGAACAATCAGGAACAAGAGCACCTTCATCACAGAATCTGCCAGGGGCATCTCTATTTCCATAATTTCTTCAATTGAACAATTAACAGGATTCTGATGAGAGATCAGTTACAAAATAAATAACCAGATTTTGTATAGTATTGGAAGATGGAAGATCCAGGAAAATTATGAAGAAAGAATGGTTAGGGGAAGCTAATTTATATAGAAGGGAAGATGTTGAGATTGGAAGATCGGTCGGCACATGGAAAACGCCTGCTTGACTTGTAGCCGAAGCGTGGTAGTTAAAGATATGGACTCCACGTAATCGGATGGAGAAGGAAGCCTAAGTAGAAGAAGACATGAAAATGGCTGCGGTTCCTTGTATGACTTATTTTACTTTATTAATCTCAAAAATCATCTCATTAGCTTCTGTCTGATTTGACCTAGCTAGGTTTACACCAGAAGAAACAGGAAGGTAGTAACAGCCAAAGCTGACCACTTAATATAAAATTATAAAATCCCAGGATGGTCAAATCCCAAAGTTAATGCATTTCATTATGGGTTGTGGATTGGATCCAGTCAAATTTGATTTATACTTTTAAAATTTTATTGTGATTTGAATTAGTTGTATTAAAATATTTTTAAATATATTTTTAAATTAAAATTAAATAAAAGCTGAATTTAAGTTTGAAAAATTTTATCAAAACTCAGTCAAATCATGCCTACAAGCCTGACAAATCAACTTAATCCAAAAGCAGAACTGGATCAATAGCATAATTAATTACGTATGCATATTTCTTCATTTAATTACTTAGAGTGTTTATTTTTTGGGGTTGACAAATTAATTTCAAATTCTTTCGTAAAAAGGAAAATCGAAAAAACTTATCCATTGACCAGCTATCCCAATCTGTTAATAACCATTAAAAATTTGTTAGCAACTAATAAACGTTAGCTGAGAAGATTAATTCTTAAATCTGAATTTTGAACATGCTAAACGAAGGAAAAGGACGGGAAATAAATACATTTGTGTCTTTTTCTTATATATATATATATATATATATATAAAGAATTAGTAGTTTGACCAAGTAGATGTTTGATAGGTGTAGCTAACAAAAATTTAATATTGTATCCAATTTATATACCAAAAGAAAAATGAATTTAATATTGTAAATATAGTAGTTGTCGACATAACCATCGTGTTAAAGAGGTCGAGGATTATGCATGGACGGCTTAAGGATAAGATGTTTGTCCGGTGGCAAAGGGGTTCGGACTTGGATTAAATTATTTTGAATGGAATAATTTTGGATTAAAAAAAAATTAATTGTTTTAGGTTTGAATCGTTTTGGATAGATTAGGCTTGAAAAAAATTAGATCATTTCATATTCAAATTATTTTCAAGTTCAAGTCAAAAACATTCATATCATTTCAGATTCAGATTAAAAAAATTAGATCATTTCGAGTTCTAATCATTTCAGATCGGATCAATTTGAATTTAAATTATTTCAGGTTTGAGTGAATTTATTTTAAAATATTTTTTATTGTAAATCATTTCAATTTCGAATCTGATCTTTGGATTTAAGTTTAAAAATCGAGTTATTCACAATCAATTGGTTAACTTCTAAAATCAAGT